>CM052202.1:4147256-4160101 GCA_028455805.1 Lasioglossum figueresi | reverse complement strand
AAAAATCCTTCCAAAGTAAAAATTCAATCTTCTCAAGTTTATAAGGCTTTTCACTTTTACTTGGTTTTTGCTTGGTATGTTTAGTAGGTTTAGTAGAACTGCAACAAAACAGTTGACAAATGTTTAAAAATCCTTCCAAAGTAAAAATTCAATCTTCTCAATTTTATAAGGCGTTCCACTTTTACTTGTGTTTTGCTTGGTAAGTTTAGTAGGTTTCGTAGAACTGCAACAAAACAGTTCACAAATGTTTAAAAACCCTTCAAAAGAGAAATTCAATCTTCTGAAGTTTATAAAACGTGTCACTTTTACTTGTTTTTTGCTTGGTAGGTTTAATAGGTTTAGCAGAACTGCAACAAAACAGTTGAGAAGTGTTTAAAAACCCTTCCAAAGTAAAAATTCAATCTTCTCAATTTTATAAGGCGTTTCACTTTTTACTTGTTTTTAGCTTAGTAGGTTTAATAGGTTTGGTAGAACTGCAACAAAACAGTTAAGAAGTGTTTAACAATACTTCCAAAGTAAAAATTCAATCTTCTCAATTTTATAAGGCGTTTCACTTTTATATGTTTTCTGCTTGGTAGGTTTAGTCTTAAAAGCGATACTTTGCGACGACACTGCAGATTTAGTACATTTCCCACGTTACCCGCGAGTGGCTGTTTTATCTTCGGTATCGAAACTGCTATAAAAGGGAGTGACATGGTTGAGAATAGAGCATCTTCCGTTTCTCGAGAGGAGAGGAGCGAAGTGGCCGTCCGAAATCAAACGCGGTTTCCGCCAAAGGCGACAACATGATTTTCGATAAATCCATGTCGCTCGTATATTAGAAATAGCGACCGCGAAAAAAGAAGTGCGAGCTAAGAAAGGTTCGAGGATAGTATACGTTTAAGATGGTCGCCATGGTAACCGTTGGCGTACAGCCAGGAAAAAGCCCTGATAATCTAGAGAGGCCAGGATCGACCTGACCTCATTTCAAACGATCCTTGAGACAGTCACGAAAGACTTTAACCGAGGATTTTCGACGCAAACGAACTTACTGTATCATGTTACGAGGTAATTTATAATTCTCGAACCTCTCGGCGGCCATTTTGTCGGGCAGTGAAACTGACAGTAACTATCTAAGTCGAGACAAGAAAGTCTAGCTCTGTTAACACATTCTCATTCCTTCCACAATCGAAGATTCAGGGTTGAGAAATTCTCGATAAATTGTTCGAAATCGACAGCAATTTCATCTATAATTCAACAAACTTCTCGTCGAGGAACTCATTAATTTAATAGGCTTCCGGTAGGCGAAGTTTATGCGCGTGACGTCAATATATTCATTTTTACGATTCAATAAAAACTGGATTACGGTTTATTAAATCTCTGTGACAAGGATTTTCGCGAAAACATTGCAAATATGTGCTTCGCAGAACTAAATCATACACAGAGCTTTCAATATGTTTTCAACTACCGTTCCGTGTTCCGGAATATGAAACACGAATGTCCAAAGACACGTTTCAAAATTGAAAGGAAACATCGATCGCGAATTGTTTGTGTTTAGTCGGTCTCCAAATATTCTATAAAATAATCGAAATACGGACAATTACATTTCTCTCGAATAATATCAAAGAAACGTTCATTAAATGTAACGTTGTTTGTTTCTTGTAATTCCTACATTTGTCCCAGCGATATGTAATTATGTAACATGCTCAAATTAAGTCTGGCTCGCAAAGGGATTAATGAAAAATGCACCGGATGAATCAGAGGTTTTTTCCGTTTAATCTCCGCGCGAAAGTTCTCCTGATATTCGCATGATCTATGGCGCGGATAGGCGTGCGTGGCACGCAAGTTATCCCGGAGGCAGATTCATTGTCATTAGCAGAGACGGCTCGTCAGTTTGGCTTAAACAGAGATCGAACGGCTCCCGCGAGAATCACTCATTACAAAACCGAGTGTACGACCCCGGTGCATTCTACCGTATCCCACGCTGTTATCAACAACACCTCAAAATACATACAACTCACGGTATTAACGATTAAGTCTACCGGAAAGTTCTGGCCACAGTCGATAGCAGCGGGTATTAAAGCTTCGCGCACACCATATTGTGTAAGACAGGTGCAGCGAGACGAAAAAGAATTTCACGTAGTACGCTGATTTGTGTAATGGCTTTATATTTTCGAGCTTCGCAGAAACAATAAAAAAAAAGATAACAGTATTGATCTACAGTGAGTTCGTTTATACAGGGTGAGTCCGAAGAAACAGAACAACTAAATATCAAAAAATAAAATATAAATATCATCAAATACCAGAAAAACTTTTTAGGACAAAGTTACGCTGTTTGAAGGGCCACGTGTAACGGTGTAAGGGAACAAAAATTTCGAGGTGATTTTTTAATGAGATTTCAAGGTCGTCGATGATTTTTTAAATGCAATGATTCGTGAATCAATTGAATTCGTCCATGTAACACAATATGTCCTACATATGACCTTCAGCCCAGAAAAATGGAATAAATAAAATTCAACGTGTAAGATTCATTTGCTTTATTTCTGTTACGCGAAATGTTTGAAAATATCTTCATCGGTAAATAATACTTTATTAAAGAATGCTCTATCGTTTATCAATTGTCTCAATCCCCACTGGCAAAAGTTCACACGATTTACAAAGTCTCTACCATGAAGTTCTTGGTGAATTGATAGGTGAAAGGGGTGGAATTTTTGTTCATGGAGTATTTGCGCTTGCAAATTTGAATTTTTGACTAATGCCACTTTCTCGTGCGATTTGCCTCGTACCAGCACAGGGGTTTGTATCCACTGCTGCCAGAACATTAATTGTGTTTGCTTCGTTCCTTACAGTCTTCGCCTTCGTACAATTTTTATTTTCAACGCTACCAGTTTCGCGGAATTTATTTATCAAATTGGAGTAAACGGAAACCGATGGACAATTTCCTTGTACAACCGCGCTGCTTCTCTTAAACACTTTCTCCATAAATGAAAATCATATCGATCTTATCTTCCTTCGAGTAACGCATTGCGAAACGTTCATCGATAAACTGATAGATTAGAAATCTTAGAAACAGTGGAAATCTGATAGCAAAAAGGTCTTCAGAGTAATTACTAGTTGATAAACACGATTCTGTACGAACGCGTAGGTGAAGGTATATCATGAATGTTTTCCTGTCAACACCGAATCTGTTATTACGTTGTGTATTGCGATACATTTGAATGTATAGCAGCCCAAGGGAATATTTTTGAACATTTTGCGTAACGGAAATAAAGCAAATGAATCTTGCACGTTGAATTTTATTTATTCCATTTTTATGGGTTGAAAGTCATTTGTAGATCATATTCTGTTACACGGATGAATTCGTTATTTTGTCAGCTACGACGTTACGTTAACGACGATATATCGTTCCATTTAAAAAAATATCGATGACCTTGAAATCTCATTAAAAAATGACTTTGAAAATTTTTTCCCTAACACCGTTACATGTGGCCCTTCAAACAGTGTAACTTTGTCCTAAGAAGTTTTTTTTGTACAACGAAAAGTAACGGAGATACTTTGGTGTTCCGTTTCTTCGGACTCACCCTGTATATTTTTCTCTGTACACGACATTGATGCGTTTATTTGCTTGGTTCAATATTGTTTTATGATATTTATTTCGTTTTAACATTCGTTTGTATTGATTTAAAATTTATGCGCGAATTTTACGTCTACCGTATTGATATCCGCAATCGTTTTTAAAAATACATTCGGGAAAGCGAATGTTGGTAGTCGATTAGTCGACACTGTTTTCATTTTAATCGAGTATACGAATGCATGACGATTGACGGATGGTTGAGATCTTACCTGAATTTGGCAGACGACTTCCCCATAGGGCCAGCATCCGTAAACAGCTGGCAGGAAACCGAACGGAGTAACCAGGAGTCCAATGGCCAAGTCATTGCTTGCCAGACTTGTCAGCAAATATCTCGGCTGCAATAAAGGTGAAGAGAACCTGTTGATCGTTCACATAACATTGGTGGCATGTTATTTGTCTTGCAAAACGAATTTGGGATCGGACTTCTCCTGAATGAAAATCATCTGGTGGCTTAATAACTGTTTAGTCACAGACATCCTCGGTCGGGCGTTCTGTTAATCTGCCAACTAACATTCCGACAAGACTTCTTTCACTCTTCTTGTAACTTTCGTGCCAAAATATTTCAACTATCTCGCTCCACGAATTAAATTGCAAAACCAAATTTAGACGATTCACAATTCTAACTTAACGTTGATCGACCTGCTGAAAATTGTCAAGGTACAAAATACGCATACGCACTTCAACACCAAATCAACTATCTAAACGGTTCAATGTTGTTCAAACTTCCACAATCTCTGGAAAGGATTTTTCAAATCGAAGAATTTCTTTTGTATGACGCGACTTCTTCCGGAATTCTTATCGTTTCGTCGCGCATTGTATTATAAATAATACAGCTTCGCGTGAAAGTGCAGAGCTTTTGATAAAGCGGCGAGAAACCGCGGCAAATTGACGGGCAAAACGAGCGAGGGGCTTTAAAAGTGCGAAAGGGGTGCGAGTTGTGGAGTGTGGGAAGCAAATATAATAAAATGAAATAGCTGACGAAGAAAACGAAAGGAGAAGACCGCCCAGGAAACCTTGGGGAAAGTGGTAAAGCCATAAAGAGTGAAAGTACAGGGGTTGCTGAGGGTTTGGTCGATAAACGTACACCGAAGTTTTCGAGGCTCACACGAGATCTTCGGGGGAAAGAAACATGAAAAAAGGGGGGGAAGTATTATGGAGAAAGTTACGGGAAGTCACGGGGGGGGGGGGGGGATGGACGAAAAAAAAACCTCGGGAAACGCGGAGAAACTACGAGGACATCGCTGATAGGGGTTAGAGGGTGCTCGATCGCCAAATGTTTACCGTGGGGAAAGTAAAGAAAGAGTGAAAACGAAAATTCGATCATGGGGGTGACGAAGACGTGGCTGCTGCGCAGTGACAATCACCCCGTAATTGCTGTGACGAGTCGCAGATAATTTGCCACCCTCGAATTACAAATTGCAACGATGCAAATGAAATTTTATTTTATTGTTAACCTAGATTCCGGAATTATTACTGCACCGAATGTGTTAAATTCATTTTTGACAGTATTCTGAGATCGTGAGAAACGATCTGTACATTCATTCGGAATAGTTATTCCACCTCGCAGATGACCGACGAGATCGGCAACAAAGTTCAAACGATTACATTTGATGGTGGCTACAACTACCGCCGGTACAGTTTCGAAATTTCGAGCTCTTGCGAATCTGTCTAATTTATTTTCCGCGGTTTTTCGCCTACTAATGCAACGCATAAATTTTCCGGATATACCATAATCTATGGCGCGCTCAACAAGTTGGTTGACCTGCTGTAAATAAACCCATGTAATGACTATTTAAGTGGAACAGGGTTGGATTAGTCAGACGGAACAAATAGCTGGGGCTGCTACACCTATCGCGGTGCTTAACGCGCTCATGTTTTCTTTATTCGTGGGAACGCGAATCGTTCAATCGACTGCAGCCCTGTTTTTACAGAGGGTGTTTCACCAGATTTCAGATAGTCTACAATGTTGACTCGATGGCAGAGAATGTGGGCTCCGCATCCACCGTTGTTAATGCAGCCTTGCGAATGTAATCGATTAAATTGGATTATTCACTCTAAATCAAACTGTACCAAGAGGAAATCGCATTCGAACTAACCCAGTAAATGTAAGATTAAATGTTCAAGTGAGAAAATGAATGTCGACTAGTTCAAATTATATTACATTTCGACTAACCCAACAAAAACAAGATTTAATATCTGAAAAGACTAATTTTGTTCTTCGATAAATAGAAATTGTTAACTTTGTTTCATGGATAGTTCGCGGAGGTTTCTATCGCGAAAGCAGTCACAACGTGTGCACGTGTTTTAATAGATATTCGTAGACGGGACAAACCCGACATACGAGTGTGCCACTTTTCAGGGTAAATTGTGTTTTGGAAATGACATTCACCGTCTGTACTTGAAATCCCGTCCAGTGGGTTTTGATATGTGCTCGTCGATTTTCATGAGAGGACGGACAGGTTTAATATCGTACAAACTGACGCGTGTGCTTTTTCGCTAGTTGCTAATGGCGAAGTCTTAAATGACCCGAAATGTGTGTTACATTTATTGCAAAAAGTATCGTTGCTTCAACACGTTCACACGTTGACAGTTCCAACAGGTTGCTACGTCGAGAAACATGTTTTAAGACAAACATTACAGCGATAAATTTTGTTAAGGATTAAAGCCGGAAACATTGCTTTCGAAGAGAGGTGTTGTTTTCTACTAAGAAATTTTTGTCCTGGATCAGAGGTTTCCAGCTTCTTGCAAGCACCAATTCCTTGCAGTGCACTTCACTGATCCTATTTCACCGGCTCTCAGAAATCGGGTAATAGTTCAAATATCTCACGAAAAACCCGTAAAAGTTCAACAACCCCTAACTGACCTGTGCAGGTTCGTCGATCTCATTGAGAACCCCTGATCTACCTCGACCATTCAGAACGTTGCTGTGTAAAACCGCAGGATGGTCATAGTTTCGATTACATCCGTAAATATGGATCGTGAATGGTAAATCTACCGACCGTCCTCCAACGATGGACGGACTCTGCTGGCCGATCTGCCACATGCACACTCATAAATTGATAGATTGTTACGCATCTGGTACACCTGATCCAACCCGCACGCTTCTTTCAGTTGTTTACAACTTTAAAACGATACTTATTTCACCGTAGACTGTCTCAAACATTGAATCTGACGTATATTTATTTATCCCTCGGGGAGGGGTACCGCTAAAAAACACTATAGTAAAATTCAAAATGTATACATGTTGATCTTAGTTATCAGTAAATAATTATGGGCTTGGCTAGAATGTAATTTCGGTATTTTAATGTGAAACAAAGCCCAATTGTTTTATTCATGTAATGAACTATAATGAAAAAGATATCTTCCCTTTTGTTCGATGATCCTTTGCAAAAAATAATAAATAAGATAATGTTTTATTGAATAAAGAAATTTGGTTTTATCATGCACACTCATAAATTGATAGATTGTTACGCATCTTGTTTACAACTTTAAAACGATACTTATTTCATCGTACACTCTCTCAAACATTATCTTTATTATATTTATTTATCCCTCGGGGAGGGGAACCACTAAAAATCACTATACTACAATTCAAAACGTATACATGTTGATCTTAGGTATCAGTAAATAATTATTGGCTTGGCTAGAATGTAATTTCGGTATTTTAATGTGAAATAAAGCCCAATTGTTTTATTCGAGTAATAAACTTTAATGAATAAGATGTCTTCCCTTTTGTTCGATGATCTTTTGCAAAATAGAATAGATATAATATTTTATTGATTGAAGTTCATCGTTTGAATAAAGAAATTCTGTTTTATTATGCACACTCATAAATTGATAGATTGTTACGCATCTTGTTTACAACTTTAAAACGATACTTATTTCATCGTACACTCTCTCAAACATTATCTTTATTATATTTATTTATCCCTCGGGGAGGGGAACCACTAAAAATCACTATACTACAATTCAAAACGTATACATGTTGATCTTAGGTATCAGTAAATAATTATTGGCTTGGCTAGAATGTAATTTCGGTATTTTAATGTGAAATAAAGCCCAATTGTTTTATTCCAGTAATAAACTTTAATGAATAAGATATCTTTCCTTTTGTTCGATGATCTTTTGCAAAATAGAATAGATATAATATTTTATTGATTGAAGTTCATCGTTTGAATAAAGAAATTCGGTTTTATTTCGCCTTGAAGTACCGAAATTACTTTCTTGCCAGCCCAATATTAACACGTTGTCTACCGGAAGCCTATCGTTCGGATTTTAAATAACTGTGATGCTCGAAAAGGAAGCTTAAATATCATTTCTCGGTTTAAAAATTTCGTCTGAAACGGAATAATTAGATTACGTTACTGGCAGTGAGTTGTTGGTTTACGATTGAATTGTTATCGTTGGACAGCGGATTTTATGTATTCATTACAAAAACGAGTAGGTGTAATTTCAAAGAGGAAAACCATTAGAAGAATTTAAAAATTCTGTTATACTATTTTCAACCTATTAACCATATTAAGAGAGAAAATAAATTTCTATATCACTCCAGTTTATTGCAATTTAGGCCGAAATTTTTGATTTTGCATAAAGATCCGCTGTCCAGTTATCGTCGTCGAAGGATCTAAGATCCTTAGCCGTGAATACTGCCGACTTTCAAAAATTAAGAAATAATGTACAGTGCTGTTCACTTGATCAGCCTCGGGTGAAAAAATATATAAGTTTATATCGAAGAAAGGAATTGTGGGCAAAATTGCTTGCTTATTAGTTAAATTCGTTTATAATATGAATTTGCAAGTGATATATGTTTACATCGATATGTATACGAAGTGTGATCAAAAAGTAAGATGACTTTTTGAATTTCGTGGGATACCTACAGTACATTTTTATTTTCTTTTTTTTTCTTATGCTGATACACTCGTCCCGAACATATGTTCACAGTTTCAGCTATATAGAATTTTTTGTTTGTTTGCGAAAAGCATAAAGGTTAGAAGTGTTATTCGTGTTCGGCGATTGTCTGCTGTCGAAAAAAACGGACCAAAGAATTTGCATCAAATTTTGTGTAAGAAATGGAATTAAGTGCTCCGAAACACTTGAAACGTTGACAGTGGCATACGGTGAGTGTACTCTGAGTAAAAAAAATGTTTATAAGTGGTACAATCTCTTGCAAGATGGCCGAGAAGATGTTAACGACGAAGCTCGCCCTGGACGCCCAAGCACGTCGACAACCGATGAAAACGTTGAGGAAGCGAAGAAAATAGTGTTGGGGAATCGTCGAAATACCATTAGAGAAGTTGTTGATGATGTCGGCACCTCGTTTGGTTCGTGCCAAGCAATTTGAACGGAATTTTGGAAACACAATTCATGGATTTTGCATCGCGATAATGCACCTGCTCGCGCATCGTTGCTTGCGAGTAATTTTTTGGCCAGAAACAACACCGCAATCATGCCTGAGCCACCATATTCACCCGATTTGGCCCCCTGCAATTTTTTCTTGTTCCCAAAACTGAAGAGACCCATGAAAGGACGGAGATTCGCAACGAATGAGGAGATAAAGACTGCATCGCTGGAAGAGCTCAAAGCTATATCAAAAAGTGCTTATCAGAAGTGCTTGGAGGATTGGAAAAAGCGCTGGCACAAGTGTATCATATCCGAGGGGGATTACTTTGAAGGGGACAACATAAATATCGATGAATAAATAAATATCTTTTGATAAAAATAAGAAGTCACCTTACTTTTTGATCACAACTCGTGTGTAATGTGTTTTGATAAAAGGTTTGCGACTAACCTGTGCATGGATATATTTGCTGTATCGTCGGCTGTTAATGACGCAGATCACCAACAGGTTCGCGCAAAGGATGCCGAGGCTCAGCGAAAGAATTAACGTCGCTCGGAGCAATTCGCCTAATCCCGGCGCTGTCCAAGCGGCCTCGGACGTGTCCCTTCGCCAGCAGCTGCTGTTGCTCAGCGCAGGTGCAAGCATAATCGTCTGCCTGTGCTCCATTTTCCCTTTGACTGTCGTTTCTAATATTTAAAATTACTTTCGATCTCCAAGCCCAGACGAGACGCTGCTGTCTCGTGCGAGGCTGGTCTGGCGCATCTGTTCCTCGATAGATTTTCATCCCTGCTATACCAACGGTCTCGCGAGGCTCGCTTTTTCGTCATTTGATACGATCGCCACGGTCCTCTTCATTGTCGCAAAAAGAGCGGCGAGAGGCCGCGTACTCTTTTTACTTTTTCTATCACTTTCGCGTCTAAAAAAACGCTCAAGGATTCTTCGTTTCCGCGCGATCCGCGCGGTCCGCTTGCCGATTTTCGCTGTGATGCTGCCCGGTTGACTGGCACATGACGTCAAGGCACGAATCGTTATGTTTCAGTGGAGATATCTGTAACGAAACATCGATTTGCCGCTGTTAAAAATTGTTGCAAAGTCGAATACAACGGTAGGACTACCGGACGAGCCAGAATCATATTAAAATTATAAAAACGTTCATCTGCATTACGATTTTTCGTTAAAATTCTCTTACAACGAAACTGCACGATGTTAAAAAGAATATATATATGTGTAACGAGAGAAGGAATTACAAAATATATTAGATTTTAACATCGTGCAGTTTCGTTGTATGAGAAATTTTAACGAAATATGCACATATGTATATATACATTTACGTTTTATGCAGACTTTTGAAACGAATGTGCCGTTCAATTTCAACATCAGTCGTATCAAATTGTCGAATTTTTTTCGCGGAACTCATTTCGAAATGCATAAAATTACACGTGCCACGAAACAGCGTCAAATTACAAGGTAGACGGTGAGTCAGGTTATTTGAACGGATCTGCAAAATGCCTTGCAACTGCTGCTGCAACAAGGAATTAAACGAGCTCCATGTTCAACAGCTAGAACTGTATGCGTCGTACGAATATAGTGCATGCTTGGAGTATTTTTATTGCAAATATTATATTATTCCCGAGGACACTGCGAATGCCAGAGTTTCCGTTATTATGCTATCGTATTACCAGAAACATTTTGTAATTGAAGCATTCACAGAGAGCACAAATTGTATGAAGCACGGAAACGAAGTATAGAGAAACGTGAAGACATGAATGTAAATATCGTTGCATTGTTTCATGACATATTAAAATGATGAAAAGAAAGAGTACAGTTTCTTTCGAATAAAGATCTAATTAGAAGTCGGTCTGATAATTATAATGACGGGCACTCGATTCGTTTGAATAAGTTTTATCAAGATGTAGTGGTTTTGGGAATGTCTGGACGATGAATTTTCCAATGTTGAATCGTTTCGAAAGAAGATGTGAAAATTGAGAATTCCGAACCGGTTACGATACTCAGTATACCCGGACGAAGAAAAATCGATGGCAAGGGTTGAATAACGAGGACGTACATACGTAGTTAACGAGCGGGAACGAATCTTGGCGGTCGTAGGTTTCGTTATAATTAAAAGGGGGCCGTTCTTCCACGACTCGCCTCCGGACATTCATTTTGTTTCATTTCACTTTTCTAAAATTTTCTTTTCAGCCCCGCGATAATGCTTTTAGAAACATTTTAAAAGCGTCGGAGAAAATAGGGATGAAAGGGAGCCCCTTTCTTCGACGATTTACATATTTTGTCCAGTTTTCTCTTATTCCGTCGTTAATACACATATACGTGTAATTTATTCTGCGGAATAAACTGATTATCGCTTATCCAACGTTAATCCCCTCATTATGCGAAAAAGAACGTGTAATAGATTTTTTTTTTGCTGAATGGACAGAAGATATTAAATCCAACAGAGACCCATCCGCCGGAGTAGCAGCATTAACTCTCCTATTGTGTTCACCTGATTGCATTTGTATCCGGCTACTATGTAATTATAGTCGAAGCGAAAGGTTAATTGGAAAATTCATTAATCTGTAATTGCGTCGCGACGCACGGGAAAAATTTGTATAAAATTTGTTTGGAAGCTTATGTCGAGCGATTAATGGGCAATTTAATGTCGAAGGAAAAACGTTCGAGAATTTATGTTATTCTGTTGGTGTAACGAGTATCGACAGATCGCTTGCATATTAAAATTTACAGTGAATTCGTCCACATTTCATTTGACCAGATAATGATTATTTAAAACAAACGAAGAGCTTATGTAAAATCTACTTGCATAACTAGATCGCTAATTGAAACGTTACTTTGTATCTATTTTTCTGGCCCCAATAAATTCCCAGAAATTCACCTTTTCAATTCGAACAAATTCCGAAATATTCTTCAAAGACCTAGTGGCCGTCAACGTTTCATTACAAATGGCAAAACCTCTAAAAGGTAAAGGTTAAAGTAGGATTTCACTTACTTAGAGCGCTCTACTTTGGCGCTCCGTTGTAAGATGAATTTTTTAACAGCTAATCGGGAGGTTTAAACCAAGTACACCTGAGTTCCCAGCGACTCTGTTATACATACTTCCACGAAGTTGACAATTTTTCCACACAATCAAGGTAGCCGTCGAGCAGCTTGGAATGCGATTCACGGTTTCTTATCGCGTACGAAAAGTTCAGGGCGGTGGAAAAAGTCACGGCGGGTCTTCCCTCCAATGACCCAAAAGGGTGAGTTCGGTCGTTGACGCGCGGCTACCGTTTCCCCCAACCCTCGCTTCTCAGGAAACGTGGGTGCGTGTGCACTCGCCACCGAAAATCGACGATCGATCGGGAATAAGAACAAATTTCCACTGCTGCTACATGCACGTGCAATTGTCACAGTCGCGAGAATCAACGAATCAAAGAGAGTGCGATTGTTTCACATCACTTCGGAACGCGTCAGATGCAGCTTTCCGATGAATCTTTGCTGAAAGATTTTCGGTGAAGCCTTTTGATGGACATTTTTAATGGAATCTTTTAATGAAGTTGTTTTGAAAAACCGTCCTCGTAGGTACAAATTTCCACGTTTGCTGCATGCACGTGCAATTAAACGAATTAAAAAGAATGCAATTGTTTCAAACCAGTTCAGAACGCGTCATAATGTGATGCAGTTTTCCGATGAATCTTTGCAGAAAGCTTTTCGGTGAAGCTTTCTGATGGATATTTTTAATGGGGCCTTTTAATGAAGTTGTTTCGAAAAATTGTACTCCTAGGTACAAATTTCCACGTTTGATACATGCACGTGCAATTGAACGAATTAAAAAGAATGCAATTGTTCAAACCAGTTCAGAACGCGTCATAATGTGATGCAGCTTTCCGATGAATCTTTGCT
>CM052202.1:4128375-4147156 GCA_028455805.1 Lasioglossum figueresi | reverse complement strand
CTTTTGCTTCGAATTCACACGTATTTTCTTCAAAATTTGAAATCATCTTATAGCCAATTGCATGCCATAATTGTTATTCGTCGTAACCGTGGACATGCATACGAAACGCGTTGGCCGACGTTAGCCGTCGAGTGCACGTGCACTCGCCTTTCTGTAAAATGGAAGCTCAACCGACGAAATACTACCTTCCGCTATTTATTTATTTTGCGTACGGGCATTAGGCGTATTCCGAGACACCCATTAACTAAATTTAATAAGCGTACCTACAAATTTAGTTTCAAGTTTGAATTATAAGTTGCGCGAGAGGCGGAACGTGAACTTCCGCATCGTAAAAGAAGAACTTTATTTCCACTGTATTAAATCTAAAGAGTAGCTGTGCTCAGTGAAAAGCAGAAACTAGTTTACGGCATTCCATTAGGAGAAAGTTAAATGTATTGTGCGCAATCGTTATCAATTATCATTTTTAGAACAACTTCCACCGATTATTCCAACCATACAAACTGCCGCTACCGCACAGTAAATAGGATTAACCAACGCTGTCGCTAATGATCCGACGTCAATCACACCTTAATACATAAACAATATTGCAAACGACGATCGTAAAATTTGCATCTTGTGACATTAGACGCTCCACCAAATGCTTCGATTAATAAGTTCAATATCAAACGAAACGCGAACCCCTTGCATCGCTGATTACAGCTTCTTTGTGGCTAGTTTCTTCGAAGGAGAAGGAAGTTCGCAATTTTATATCGAGAGAAATTAATAACCAGACCGCGGATATTTGTGCAAGATACAAATATTCTGCGTTGATTGCGGGAAGCAGGAATGAAATAAAACTTGATTTCATCCCTTAACGATTTCGTTACGTTAAGAACAACGTTACGATATTCTTGAATTTTTCTAGTTTATTACCGTTACATATTTCACCGAACGAATTTCTTTATAAACCGATGAAGATCCGCAGTCTGCGAATAACATTCAGCAGATTCGTTTCGAGATCTTTGTCCGACTCGATGTTGCACACTGCAGGAGGTTGACGAGAGCAAGATCGAGTCCGGTAAAAAGCAAAACAAAAATAGCACATATAGATCAAGTGCAAGTACATACCTGTACCTACACAGAAGAGTTCTCGCGAGGCGCCAGCAAAATCATCAGCCGCGCGAGGAGCCCCATCGTTGACTGGTGGTAACCAACAACGGTTTCCAATGAAACAAAAAAAAAAAAAGAAAAAACGAGAAAAAAAGCCGTCTAAACGACGCGTCGCGATATTAAATTGAACATTGATTGAACAATACGAATCGACACGAGAGCAGCAAGCAAGCGAGCAAGCAGCCTCGGCACAAAAACAGCCTCCCCTAGCTAATCGTCCGAGTCCTTGTCCCTCCGAAAGAATTGGTTAACTGTCACCACTGGCCACAACGGGGTGCGAAACACAAACGTCGCGGCGAATTATCAAATGGAGTGAGAATCGTTAATCGAATATGTCGCGAGGGTGGAAACCGATTCGTTTTCACTTTGGCGAGAGACACAACTGTTCCGAGAGAGCGAGTCTACGTCTCGGATATTCACGATTGCGACCGTGTAACGCTGCCTCCCTCTTTCTCCCTCAATCCGGAAGCCTCTAAACGAATTGGCAAGGGTAGAAACAAGAAGAAGAAGAAGAAGAAGAAGAGAAGAAGAGTATCGTAGAAGGGGTAAAAATCGGACGCGACGACGCGGAGGCTGACGACGCACTGACTAGCTGCTCCCGACAGTCGAACACTCGAGAGAGAGAGCATTCCCCCACTGCACTGACACGTCCCGTTGTGCCAAAACCCACCCTCCCGCGCAATCCTCCTCGATTACACTCTACACCCCTCGTCCTCGGCCTTTGCTGATCGGAACCGAGTGATCTACTTCACCTAGCGTCGAAAATCGCACAATGACATACATACATACCGTGCGTTTGTGCACATACAGTCGAAACTATTTCTTATTTCATTGGAAAACCCTTCGACTACCAACGGACAATCCTATAACAACCCCCGATACCCCCCGTCCACCGTAACACATTTTTTCAAATTTTTCTTGCGGCTGAAATTTTGACGATTTTCGAGAAATTCATTATTTTTAAGGCGGTACACTCGTTTCCAGGATTGCAAGGGTGCGGGATTCGCAATCTGATTTTTCGATAATATCCCCTGTTCGTCGTATCACATTTTTTCAAATTTTTCTTGCGTCTGAAATTTCGACGATTATCAAGAAATTCATTATCGTTTAAGACGGTAGGCTAGTTTCCAGGATTGCAAGGGTGCGGGATTCGCGATCTCATTTCTCGATAATACACCCTGTTCGTCGTATCACATTTTTCAAATTTTTCTTGCGGTTGAAATTTCGACGATTATCAAGAAATTCATTATCGTTTAAGACGGTAGGCTAGTTTCCAGGATTGCAAGGGTGCGGGATTCGCGATCTCATTTCTCGATAAAACACCTTGTTCGTCGTATCACATTTTTCAAATTTTTCTTGCGGCTGAAATTTCGACGATTTTCGAGAAATTCATTATCGTTTAAGACGGTAGGCTAGTTTCCAGGATTGCAAGGGTGCAGGATACGCGATCTCATTTTTCGATAATATCCCCTGTTCGTCGTATCACATTTTTTCAAATTTTTCTTGCGGCTGAAATTTCGACGATGATCCAGAAATTCATTATCGTTTAAGACGGTAGGCTAGTTTCCAGGATTGCAAGGGTGCGGGATTCGCGATCTCATTTCTCGATAATACACCCTGTTCGTTGTATCACATTTTTTCAAATTTTTCTTGCGGTTGAAATTTCGACGATTATCAAGAAATTCATTATCGTTTAAGACGGTAGGCTAGTTTCCAGGATTGCAAGGGTGCGGGATTCGCGATCTCATTTCTCGATAATACACCCTGTTCGTTGTATCACATTTTTCAAATTTTTCTTGCGGCTGAAATTTCGACGATTTTCGAGAAATTCATTATCGTTTAAGACGGTAGGCTAGTTTCCAGGATTGCAAGGGTGCGGGATTCGCGTTCTCATTTCACGATAATACTAAAATGGGGTTTTTCAGTAGTCAAAAACGATAGATTAAAGATCGATGTAGGGCGCCATCGCCCTCAAAAGTCCTATTTTTTCGTATACGAAGCGTAATTTGTATTATTCGACAGCATTTAGCTATGAAAATAGCTACGCGCGCAGTTGTATGCTTCCGAATAATGCAAATGACGCCTCGTAAACGAAAAAATAGGTCTTTTGAGGGCGATAGCGACCTAGATCGATCTTTTATCTAGCGTTTTTGACTACCGAAAAACCCCATTTTTGTATTATCGAGAATTGCGAACGCGAATCCCGCACACTTGCAATCCTGGAAAAAGAAGTCTGCTCCCTTAACACGTTCACTGTCGTACTACTGCCCATAATATAAGAATAGGGAAGTTTAGATTTATCTTGTAGGATCGCGAGTCTATGTAAATCTTTCCAAGTTTTATGATAGAAACGAGCAGATGGAATTTAGAACAGAAAAAGAAGTTGATTTCGTAGTGGGCACAGTATCACAGCATCATCATATTAAAGTCGTAAGGATTCTATGAACGGGAACATATACACTTGTTTTAGTTCGCTGAGAATGTTTTTAATAGTTTCGTAAGTTCTGGTGCGCGAAGGGTTGATTTCACAGCCATCAGCTCGACGATGTTGTCGATAAATAATATTATACAAGAGTACATAGCTTGATCGGCGTTATTTTTGGTCAATAAAATATTGTATGATAAATCGACAGAATCGCAGCGATTGCCCAGGTCTGACCGCGCCACGTGAGGATTGCTGTGATGCAGAACCCGCCCACCCTTTTGTTTATTTTATTAACGTTCCATCGAACGGAAAATTGACAAATTAATCAATTCTGTCTTTGCGATGCGTGTTTGATAGCACTCTACTTTCGATTACTGTATCCGCACAATTTTCCTCGTATTTTGTTGTCTTGCCCCGTATTCATTTTATATGAATTCATTTTCTATTTGTAATTTTGTATTTATTTGAATTATTCCCCATGAATTTCCCTTAGCTAATTAATATTCTATCAACCTGCCTGTACGTGTATCTAAAACATTTAATGGCTAGGTAAACCATTCTGCGCTAACAATTAACACGCTGAAATGGACGTGGTGAATTAAATTGTTGTACAGATGTACATACATACGTTTAATGCGTGCAATGAACAACACACGATACAGATACAAATAATACAATTATATAAATGAAATGAAATATTATTAGTTGGTTTTGAAACAGAAACTTGTCCTCGCATTATTATCATATTATGTCAGGCATTATTATAGAAAGTCTTAAGTTCTTTGTTAAAATTGCACTCATTCTTTCCATTACTCTTTTGTCTTAATTCCCATAAAAAAATAAGGAAACAGAAACACAAACTAGAAAAGATGCTTTGAAGAATAGTTGCCCACTCGATTCAACACAGCGATTCAATATTCTGCAAATCCTACCTGAAAAGATTCGTTAGTTTGTCGGAACAACATTGTCTTACACTTGCAAACTGACGGGACTTCCAATCAACGATTTCATATTTTTCACTCGATAAGCAAACTGTACGCTATTGTGAATATTTCACACTGCCAGCAGACTAATGGAAATTTTACTAAATGCAAAGCTTCCCGATGGAGAAGATTAATGGGAATTTGACTCTTCAGAAGCAAAAGTTATTATGGATGTTTGAAAAATTAATGTTGCTTCCGTCCAAGCAACGTTCCGAAATATTCGCTAAGGAGATTATTATTTTGTAAACTTTCTTGTAAAATTGTAATTGCTTTGCCTCGAGGATTTTCGCCAGTCGCGAATTGTCTCTCTAATGCATTCGAGCGGCCCAAACGAGATAAATAATTGTAAATAATTTTATAAATAATTCCGTAAATAATTTCTAACCGTAACAATTTTCAGTAAATTTTGCCAGAAATTAATTGGTTATTATTCATTTCCCGACATATTATATTTACATTTATTCATAAAAAGTCAATGGTATTGAATATTCATTACAGCAGCAGATGATTCGTGCCGCTTTTCCCATAAGACGCAATGCATATTCCGGCACGAATTATTCGCCCCTGTTAAATGTTTGTACAGCGCCATTTCATGCAGCGGCAAAACGCTCAAACTGTTAGCCAAATGTTACCGACACAGAAAAGTTGAGGTCGGTAACCGCGCCATCTGGCGGTTGATTCGGAACTAAATTTGGCGAACAGTTTGAGCGTTTTGCCGCTGCACGAAATGGCGCTGTACGGAGATTTAGGAGAGCGAATAATTCGTGCCGGAATTAGCATTGCGTCTTATGGAAAAAGCGGCACGATCATTTGCTGTTGTAAATAATTAATTAATTTTACCCCTTAAATGCAAAAACGTTGCAAGTTATAGTTTGCAATTGAATCTCGTCTAAATATGCATTCGTGTCTTTCAAGTTAGATCTAGAATAGCAATTAATTAATTTCAGCCGTTTAACGTAAAAATGATGCAATTCGTGGTTTGGAAGAATCGTGTTAATTTGACAAAATTTTCCCGAAATAATTAAGTTATACCGTTCTGTGATTTGCAGGTTTTTTAAATGCGAAACAGATAACCGAAAAACTTAAGATGTAAATGTTATTTCATCGATTTGATTAAAATATCGAAGAATAATTGTCTACCTTGTTATTTCATCGATCTTTTACCACTATGTCGATTTGACGCCAAGGGACGGTTGAGGGATAAATAAATTTGAGAAACATAGTTCGGAAATCCGCTTTTATTCATGTTAAATTGATAGTGGCGTGTAAAAAAAAATGCATGTTTACAGAGTTACAGATGTATTTCCACAGATAATTGCGTTAGGAGAGGTTTCTCGATATATAATCGTTGAAGGTTCTCAACGTCTTCTGCATATCTTCGTATCGAGCTGTGGAACAGGCTTCTTCGAGCGGCAGCCAGCTGAACGCTTGATGTTCGTCCGACATTCTGACAGCCTTTTCGTGGTTGGTCAGCTCTGCTAGCCAGTAGATGACAATTTTTGGCTGTCCCTTTACAATATAATTTAGCTCTTGTTTCGCGTCTTCGTAGATTTTCAGATCGGTGGCTACCAAGCCTGCTTCCTCTTCTGTTTCACGAAGTGCGGTCTGCATATCCGATTCGCCGGGATCGACATGACCTACGACATTAATATCAAAAACACACCACAATCTAGAACTGCGTTTACCTTTTCGCAGTTCGCATTGCAAATTTTCAATCAAAGAAGGTTCGAAATAATATAAAATAGCTAGACATTACTCCGCGAAACTATACGATCCGCAATCTAATCATAATGACAAGATAAGCCGTTGAGAAGCGGATATGTATGACGATATTTTTCTAGATAAGAGGTTATGTATCGAGATCGCGGTAACACGGTGATAAATGAAAAACGCCATACAGACCTTTCGGCGGTGACCAGTGATGTTGGCCGTATGAAACTTGCATTAGCAGGTACTCGACGACTCCCTGAATTCGGCGAAACACAACGAAACCGCAAGCCCGCATTGCCATCTTATGTTTCTAATGTCCGATACGATTAACATGCAACTAACGCAATTAGTGTCGCCCGAATGAAGACTCGTTTCCCCACTCTACAGTTCCTCTTCTACAACGTTATAAATCCACGCATCTGTACTTCTGTCCTGGCACTGCTCGCAGAAAGAGAGAGGGACTTTTCACCTTTAATTCGAGCGAATTTTCCCGATCTGGTGACTCTGTACTTATTCAACTATTATCACGAGGAACAGAATCGTCAGATGAAGGGAAGGAACACGAATTAAGAGGAAAAAGTTCAATTTAAAAATCAGTACCGGACACATCCACGACAGTGACGAAACGCGTCACGTGATCAAACGCGGCGGTAGAGTGGGAAAAGGCGTCGTAGAAGGGGAAGGTATAGCGAGGACACAAATCTTAATCTGGAGACTCTGACCAAGGACAGGTTTGCGGTATACAAAACAATATTATGATTGGCAAAAAAATGGCGTGTGCACGAGAACCTGCAATCTGTTATTAACACATTACCGACCGGTGATTATTGAATAATTTAAAAAAATCTGGTTCATGGCTAAAGACTTTTTAATGGAACCTTCAATAGCAACAGCAATTTTCATTGTGAACTACCAAGGCATCCTGAATAACATCATCTAATAGTTTCATTTAAAATTGCAATGTAAAAGAAAATTTCTATGCTTTCTGTTGGTACAACACAATTATTGAAAATCCTATGAATAGGCTTCCGGTAGGTAAAGTGTTAACACTAAACCTACCACCACCGGTCGAAATGACCGGTTTCATATTTTTTTTTACGATTATTTAAATAATAAAAATGATTTTATAAGGAATGGTTGTATAGATATATTTAATAGAGCACGTATTACAATACGGGCCGCGCAGAGTCTAAATAAAATCAATCTTGTCATTTTAGGTAGGTTTAGTGTTAAGAGAAGTAATCTGAGGTCTAAAGTAAAAACAGGAGCAGCGGACTACAGTCATCGAGTACACTCCCATTCCTCGGACGTATTTTAGCATCCCTTTTCTTCGTTCGATTCAAGTAACACATCTTTACGAAACGTTATGGACTTCTTTGTACACATTTCGACTATTTCATCGAGCTTTTATACATCGCTACGCTCGAAACTGTATCAATTATTCAACATTCTCTTCGAATAGCTCTTCTTCTTTGTACAGCAAACAATTGATTCAGCTTTTATTGTAAAGAAACATAGCAAACAAGTATGAAAAACTGCTTAACACATTACCGACCGGTGATTATTGCATGATTTTGAAAAATCTATGGTTCGTGGCTGAACACTTTTCAATGGAACCTTCAATAGCAACAACAATTATTATTGGGAACTAGCAAGGCACCCTGAATAACATCATCTAATAATTTCATTTAAAATTGCAATGTAAAAGGAAATTTCTATGCTTTCTTTTGGTGCAACACAATTGTTGAAAATCCTATTAATAGGCTTCCGGTAGGTAAAGTGTTAACACATTACCGACCGGTGATTATTGCATAATTGTGAAGAATCTATAGTTCATGGCTGAACACTTATTGAACTAACAAGTCACCTTCAATAACGTCATCTAATACTTTTATTTAAGATTGTAATGTAAAAGAAAATTTCTATGCTCTCTTTTGGTACAGCACAATTATTGAAAATCCTATTAATAGGTTACCGGTAGGTAAAGTGTTAAAGACATGTTATTTATTAAGAAAAAATTCTCAAGATATTCGACGACTGTTGTTTTTCATTAGATCCAAGTGCCAAGAAGCGACATTGATGTACCTGATACTCTGTGTCTACCTTCAGTGGTGTAACATCTGAATTGAATAATAAAATATAAAAAAAAAGGCTGCTGTGTATGATCTGCTTAGAAGGAATCTCAGTTGGGAAACGATGCTTGTTACCATTTTATTAGAAACGCTTCTGCTACATTTTGTTGGCTAAATACCGATCACCAGAAAACATTTAGTAAAGCTGTATGTATGTATGTATGCATGTATGTCTGTATGTGTTGAATGTACGTACGTATCTACAAATTGTCGGATGTATTGCGCGTGTGGCCGTGTGTATATGTATGTATACGTAATTATACTTGAATGTAACAATATAGAGAAGCAGTGAACCCAGCGCGGCCATCGAAGCTCCTTTTGCGGATTTGGGCCCAGAACTGTCTTTGTACTATCTCAAAAACAATCGCAACTAACGGTACAATTAACAGACGCAATACCTGCTCTGGACTTTTATGCATTTTAAGTACAATTATATTTTGTATCGTTTTCGCCTCGACGTTAATTCGTTAACCCTTAAGTGGATCACTGAGACCCCCACAGCTCGATGTGTCCTTCGTCAACTGACATAACGAGCATAGTTGTTTGAATTAATTATCCGTAGACTGTGGATCTGACGCTTTTATAACAAAATAGGAATATTAAAAGGCTTTGAGAAAGTTAATATATTTCCCTCAACTTATTAGGATTGTCAAAGATACCGACAACTTTTATTTAGCATAAAGATCCACAGTCTACCGATCACCGGAGCTGCGTATACTTTATTTGGTTACCAGAAAGCGTGAACGGTGTTTTCTTATTATCTTCCAACAAGGAATCTTTTGATTGACCAACGAAACTTTCCCTCGATTTTTGTGAAATCACTCGCGAACATGAGAATTTGCTGGAAGGTCTTCGGTTTAGATGCATCGACGGACGTTTGATTTCTTTGTACGAACACTTTTGACGCAGCCATTAATTAAATTAAGAACAATCGCAGCCTCGGGGTTCAACTCGAATGTCCAGCTAAGGGTCGAGATCGCTGGCGGACAAAGTTCTCGCGAGTTGTAAGAAAGAAATTTCGTATTGCATAAAAATCCTCCTCTCTTTGTTCACTCAGTCGGACCCACTCCCTTTTTTATGTGTTGGTCCGAATGGGTCAGCTGCTTTCTGTGTGGTCACGTTCAAGCGCACATGTGCGCGTAATTATGGCGAATCGATGCAGCTGGATGGATGACGAGCCGTATCGACGCGGTAACGGGCTTTGAATCGGACTCGGGATCGGTTCACTTCTTTTTCTGGCTTTATTACTTTCATACAAAAATTGGAAAAAACTGTTTGCGGACCGGCGCGAACAGTGGCGTCCCCCTGTCGTCCGAATGATTCCCGATTGTCATCCGTTCAGCTTTCGGTTTCTTCGATTCTCGAGAGTTCGAGGATCGTTCACGTTCTCATCGGGTACTATAATCTTTGAGCGCATCATCATCCTCTCCCCGCGATTCATTATCAGATAAGAAATCTTTACACATTTAACCGGCAATGTAAGCAAGCGACGAGCGATCGAACAAACGATGAGTGTCCTGGTTTGCCGGCGTTTCAGTATTGTTTGTACGTGTTTTGCAATATGCTCGCGTGTGTCTCTCTCTGTGTGTGTGCGTGTGTGTGTATGTATGCGTGTGGCTGTGTAATACGATGTTACAGTATAGAATCGTTTTCTTCTCTGACCTAGACGCGTTTTACAGGCGTTGGCCGTGATTAAACGCTATTCGAAGGGTCTTATCCTCTGTAACATGAATTCGTAACTGCTAAAGATAAACTTTTCTTCTACATCGTGGATCAGGATCGCGGCGATCCGGATCACGAGAATTGATACACTGACACCCCGTTTTCCTCGTCTCCTTCGTTCGCTCCTCGAACGCTCTTCGGCGTCCGCTTGTTACGTTTGCTTCTCCGGGGTACGGAAATCGATGGGAGCGTCTAGTCTCGTTTAGATTGCGTTCGTTCGAGGTTGCAGTCTGCTTTATTCGAAATTCGAGAATCGAGCTTTTGGCACAGCCCGCAGCAAGAATTTGTTCGACTTCGGGGGGAACGGTTGCAGGGTGGCTGGATATCTGCAGCTACAATTCGATTTCAATGATTTTTCGATACGCCACGTAAGTCGATATTGCGATCCACATTTTCCTTCGAACATCAACGGTGGTCTCGCTGAAATATCGTCGGCACAACTACGAAGTTTCAGCAATCCACAGGACATTTTATCTGGCCAGCAATACCAACGCGCAGAAACAGAATCGATTGTTGCGGCGACGACAGTTTCTCGCGAGTATTTCGTATAATCAGCGAGACCGCCATCGTGCTTAGGAAAGCGTTGTTGAGAATGTTGAAATTTATGACTAGACACTGCGGGTCTTTGTGCAAAATAAAAATTGTCTGCATAGATTGCGAGAAATAAATAAAATAGAAACTACATTGAACGTTGGTTCTTCCGTTAATGATATTAAAAGTGGAGAAATCATATATCGACATCTTCAAGTATCTTTAAAATCATCTTTCGCACGTCTGTGATGTTCTTCAAACATCTTTAAAATTTTGTAACAATCTTGAATTTCGTCTACTCAACTTTTCGACAAATGCGTAAAGATGCGCAGTCTATTTATGACGTATCGAAAAATCATTGGAATAGGAGGGTGGGTAGCTGTTCCGCAGATCACCGCGGAGTGTTTTTGAACCGAGCGTGTGGGAGGAACGGGCAGGTTTCGATGATTCGCGAGCTAATCATCTGTTGCCGCGCGTACAATGATCCGCGATCGATAACGGGCCCCGGGGATCGTTCTCCAAGGCCGATCGATCGATCCTCGCGACGGGAAAACTCGGCCGAGGGTACTTAGGTGCTATCAGTCGTTCTTTCGAGAAAAGAGCCACGCATCGGAGGTGCACGCGTCGAGAACAAATACTCGGCGTCGGATCGAAACGTTCTACGCTCGGTGTTTCGGAGTGCAGAGCTCCTCCCACGCTAATCGCAAACATTATAGCTACGAAACGTTCGAGCATGAGCGAGAATCTCGTCAGGAGAAATCGGTCGACTTACAGATCTTTATAGAAAATAAATTATTATTTACGAACTGTAAGATAGGTAATCTTGTAGATGCAGTACTTAATGAATAAATGATTAACTGCACAGATTGTAACAAGACAGAATCCATCGAAAATTGTCATTGTTTCTTTAATCGTTTCGACTCGATAAACATTCTTCTAATCCATTCGCTGTTCGATCTTCATCGTTTTTATCATAAAAGCATAAAATCCGCGGCGCAAATGTACAAAGAGTGCTAGAAATATCGTGTAACATAACATAAATCGAAATGAAAATGTATAGCCGTTCTTAATGTTTGCAGAAATGTGTCTTCTTTCTCTAGAATGATTATTAGACTACGAATTTTATGCGTTTATAATAAAAATGGGTCGGTGTAATTTGAAACGGTAGAAAGATTAAGAGAGTCTGATAGTACGAACATATTGTTTACAACTTAGTAAAACCACGTTAGCTCCTCTTTATGAATGAACTCCTCTTTAATTCCCACGTCTCGCAATAAATGCAAACAATGTTTCTTTCGCACAAAGATCCGCAGTCGAATTCGCATAATCATTGAAAATAGTTCGAAACAATTTCTCCCAATGACATTCTTGCGCAGCTCTCTTCGTTTTGAAGCTATTGTTCTAACTGCTTGGGACAGCTTGCACATGCGTTTCGTTACGTCTGGCATGTATAGCATATGTGTGTGTGTGAGAGCGTGTGTGTGTGTGTGTTACGTGTGTATGCGCGCGCAAACAGCGCGTGTTAGAAACGTGAAAAATGATTCGTGTTCCGTATTTATTTAAATAAATTAGTGATTGCCTATAAGTAATTTACTCGAGATTAATCTTAGGCAAATATAAAAAGTTTCGCGTCACTCGAATCCCGAGGTGTTTCCATTCGTTCGTTCTCCGTTTCGTGTGTATACGTTTTCTCTTCGCCATTGTTTCTCTTCCTCGTCTTCTTCTTCCTCGTCTTCTACATCTTCATCTTCTTCCTCCTCTTCAGCATCCTCGGTAATCTTGTTCGCGTTCCATGTCTCTTCGTATTATAACTCGTGGTACGCGTATTCTCTCGGTTTCATTTTTATTCGTGTGTTCTTGGTGTGTGAGGCTTTTCATTTTTATTTGGTTAATTTAGTACCTTTCGTATATTATATTATTTATATACACCAAGTCTCTCTAGAATCGCCTCTACATTTACAATAATTCCTAATTTAGTTTTTCATTCAACCGCGAATACATTTGCGAATAAAAGGTTAAATAGCGTAATAGTGTATAGCCAATTACAATACTTAAATGTAATCCTTACATGGTATTCTTTCGTAGAAACAACAGATCTCGTTTATCGACGATGTCGTGCGCGCGTGCGTGTTTACCTTCTTTTTTTTTTTCATGTTTTTTTTTTTCCATTGTTAGGTATGGCTCCGGACAATTATTCCCCATTCTCGTATTGTTAGATACATCATGTTTCCCTCGTTTTGCTTCGTTACGGAGCGAAGTACTTGCGAGAAGGATTCAACTACGAAGTACTTCTGAAAGGAGGTTCCCATCTTCCGGGGTCGCTGGATCAATTAGGTTAGGAGAAGGAAGGCCATGATTCGCCGGGAAGTTGAAGGGACGCGACAGAGACTGGCCTTGGCGACAGAGGAGGGTTCGGAGAGAAGGATGACGAAGGCCACGGCCATGATGACGAATTGGTGAAGGCCACGGCCATGTTCACGGACCCCCTCGAGCTCACGGCGGTGCACAGAGAACACCGAGGATCCTCTTGAGCAGCCTCTGGACGGAAAGCGGGAAGTGGTTACGACCTGGATATCACCATGGGGTACACTGGATTTACTTTCCACGACCCTCTGGAGGATGAAGGAACCGCCCAAGAATCGCACGACGACGATAATCCCTAAACAATGTTTAAATAATAGTATTTCTTTTCTTCTATCTCCTTTGATCTCGATCTTTCGTCTTAACATCATTTTCTGTGTACTATGCGTAAAAATAAAAATAATAATAATAATAATAATAACAATAGTAGTAGTAGTAGTAGTAGTAGTAATAGTAACAATAATAATAATAATAAATATAATCATAATCATCGTTACGCATCAATTAATCGGCTAACGTCTGTAGGGGGGGTTTGTTGCATATCGTTAAGCTTACTCGATAAAAAGAAAGAAAAAAAAAATAAAATAAAACGGGGTGAGTCGGGATAGGAGATAAAGATGTCGTAAAAATGTTCGAAAGTGTAAATCGTTTGGCACGCGATGCACCAAAAAAATACGTTCGCGGTTCCGTCGGAACGGCTGTGTACGTCTTTCTAGTCGAACGGTCGAATGGATGAGTCCTCGATATTAAATGTCGCGAAGGTAGTTTCGTTGAAGGGTGGGTGGATTACAATCCTCTGTTACGCGTTCTCCTTTACAATAGGTCGCCCTCATTCGTTTTTGTTCGAGATGCGTGATCAAACGGTTATTTACAAAAAAACAGACCTCGTTTGTCGCGATCCGTCGACGCGTTCCGCCGTTGATGC
The DNA here is from genome assembly GCA_028455805.1 of Lasioglossum figueresi. Taxonomy (NCBI): domain Eukaryota; kingdom Metazoa; phylum Arthropoda; class Insecta; order Hymenoptera; family Halictidae; genus Lasioglossum; species Lasioglossum figueresi. The sequence continues at coordinate 4,133,218 of CM052202.1, read as the reverse complement.
GCTCGCGGCGAATAAATCGAAAAAACAAGAAGAAAGACTTTCGTCGGCTGGTTCGAATCGTGGAATCCTGGTGCGTGTACGATCTATATGTATACGCGCGTTTACAATGTATATGCTTCGTCGAACGTGTGTTATATTTCATTTTTCTTCTGTTGTTTATTCATTTCGCGCTGTTCTTCGCACGCGGTTGTGTGTGTTCACGACCGTCCTGCCCGCCGAACAGTACATACATACACGTTCGATCGTCTTCACTGCGTGTCAACATCGCTAAAAAAAACTTCCTCCGCACTGCACTGCACCGCAACCGCAACCGCAACCTTTAACCTTAATCGCAACCTTAACCGCAACCGCAACCACAACCGCAACCGCACCGCAGCACCCCGCGCACCATGTCTTATACATCCCGTGTTGTCTGTCTCGTTCCTCTCGCGGAAAATTCATTCGGCGTCTCGTTAAATACGCGTCATTAGGCACAGTTGAAGTACAATGAAATCGTGTGGCTCCCCGTCGGATCGTGTGCGTTCAAGAACCCGCTCGCAAAGAGTTCTCTCGGCGCGAGAAGAAAAGGGAAAACGCGAGGCCGAAGGACCAAGGAAAACTTGCCTCGAGCTAAACTAGAACAATCACAGTAGTGCCCGCTCGATGCTTGCATTCTACGCTCGCGGATCGCCCCCATAGCTTCGTGGGACCGCCCCACAGCTCCGTGGGACGTTCCCGATTCGTGCGCACCGCCTCCCACCTCGCTCTACAAGCAAGCGAGAGAAGGGGATTTGGTGGAACGGCTGTATCTTGTCTTTGAACGCTCGCGACACAGCCCCGGAGAGTGCGACCATAAAGCAGGCACTCTGACGTTGCTTGAACGCGTGCGTGCACCGAGACGACATCGATTTTGTAAAGTACAGTGTTCCCTCGTTAGCGTCGCGCTCGTCTGCTCGTCGAATCGACAGCCTTGTGTCGACGCGAAGGCGGCCGGCTCCGTCGTCGTCGTCGTCTACTACTCGATAGCGTCACGCCGCACGGGGAAACGCGCGACGCTAACGAGGGAATACTGCGAGATACTTGTGAACGCGATACGCTGTGACTGCGACGATCGTGTCCTCTCGCCGACGTACACGCGGCTCTGGCAGCGGCTCGCAGCTCTCTTGCGCGATCATGCGAGCCTGCACACGAGGCATTTCAGGTGGTTCGGTTTCGATTATGGGACCAACAACCATCGACAAGGGGACGTAACGGGAGAGCAAACGGTCCGCGTGTACGACAAAGGCGAGAAGAAACGCGCGAGTGCGGGTTCATCTTCAGCTTCCTGTCGTCTCCTCAGGTTTTCCTCGGGTTCTCCCTTTCTTCGCAGTTCTCGCAACACGCGCGTACGCAATTCCATCCCCCGTCCCTCCGCTCTTCTCTCCCCTAATCGCACCCTAAATCCTGGTACAGACATCCTCGGTTTCTCTTCTGTCTCTTTCTTTCTTTCTCTCTCTCTCTCTCTCTCTCTCTCTCTCTCTCTCTCTCTCTCTCTCTCTCTCGCGCGGGCGAACACGGTATGTAATTCGCGAAACCTAAGACCGACGTTTGGTTCCGAATTTGGCACTCGGGAGTATTTCAATAAACATATATATACTGTATATATGCGTGTGTCTATATATACACGTGTTCAGCCATGAATACAATAGATCACAGTGTCCCAGTAGAGCAGGTTAGTTTTTCGTTTCGTTTTGTTTTGTTTTTTCTTTTCTCTCGACAAAAGACAAGAACGTTTCTCTAGTTTCCGTGGATCCCTTTTGTGCATAGAGGATCGGCTGATCGGTCGGACCAACCGATCACGGTGCGACTCTGCCTCGCGCGTCTCTCTTTTGTTCGTAGGGTTTTCGACTGGGACCCCGGAGAGGTGCTTGAGAGATCGTGTTTTAAACAAAGATTTCTCGGGTCTCGGACGGGGGATCGGAGTCAATGTCGGTGGTGGTGTCGGATGCGGAGCTCGGGTCGAGATCGAGGTCGAGATCGGACTCGGTTTCATCGTCGGAATCGAAACGATAGCTCAAGTCCCAGAAGAAGGAGGAATAGAGAACGTCGTGGTCGTCGGTGGCTGCGAGGAGTCCATGCGATCGGTCAGGAGGGCGTTATGGGTTCTTGGCGCGGGCTGCTATGGAGCCAGTCGTCGGCAGTCACAGCTTCAGTTCGTTCGCAATCTTGCTGGCAATATTTTTAAAACCGATCGACGTGCCTGAGATGCGTTTGAAACGTACGCCGTTCAGCGATAGTCGTGGCAGTTTACAAACTTCGATCTCCCATTGTACTTGGCTGTCTGTCGCCGCGTCGCCGTGCGCGCACAGCAGCAGGAACCTTTCGCGCTGTTCGTACTGACATTTATTGGCGTCCAGTACCTGAAGCGATCGACAATACCGTTAGTAAAGACAACAACAAACCCGCTCGCCGCCGGTGCTCACCCGATGGATTATTCAAACCCGGCTCGTCAAAGTCCGCGCGGCCACGTTCAATCTGCCTCGAAACTTCGGTCCCGATCGACTCCTAACAAACGAGTTACTCTAACGATAAGTACGCTCGATTCCCATCAAACCCAACGAAACCAAACACGAGTCCATCGTCGCTGTTCGACCGAATCCATTCGAATTTTTTACTTACCAATTTTTTTCACAATTTTCAGACCCACTCCGAAACTGTTTCAATCCCATTGAGTCCTAGTGGAATTATTTTTCCAACGTTTCGCAAGCATCGCAGCCATTAATATTTCGACGCTCGCGAGGAGACAAATGTTTTAGCAATGCACCGACTCGGATTTCTTCGAGAAGTTAGAACAATTAATTACTACGCGATGCGAAAGGAATATCGGTAAAATTGCAATTTGTTAGAATTGCCGAGATAGTGCTAAAACAGTAAAAATATTAACCCTTACCGCTCGAGATTGCTGTACCATTATTCACAATATTATTTGGATCATTAAATATGTCGGTATCCAATCCGATTACTAAACGTTTAAGCGTTGTACGAGGTGTTCTATCAATTTCGTATCCATAAAGTGAAAAAAATGATATCGAATGGAATTATTCTAGGTCGCGGAAGGAATGTATAATTGTCGTGTTAAGATAGCTCCGTGTGCGACGAGTTAACTATTAGAAAGTCACCGGCAGATGAAGCGTTAAGAATAAGTTCGAACACAGAAGACCGTCGAGCGATTGTCGCCTCGGGCTGAAATCGGATCGATCGTCGATCGGTTCGGTTCGATCGGAATCGAGCGAACCGCATTCGGACCTGTTTCTTATCGACAACGATCGCGAACGATGTTCCAGCGGATCGAATCGGTAATTAGTCGATCGGACACCGAGCCGAGATTGCTTGAAGACCCAAAGCGCTATGGTGTTGTTGCGTAGTTCCCGGCGGCGATCGTTGATTTTGCTTTGAAAGCGTGTACACCGGTATCGAATCAAGAGTACCGTGTGTCCCCGTGGCGCGAACGTGCTGTTTTTCGTTCGATACCATTCTGATCGTATATTTTTTTTGCGCGTAGAACGATTGCTCGAGAGAGTAGGGACGCGTTTTCTTTTTTGTTTGGAAAAGCTTGTTTTTGTTTTTGTTTTTTTTTTCTACGATGGTTTTGAGGGCAATACCTTTCGTATTTCGGACATGATCTCATTCGGATCTCGACTACTGGTGGTTTTCATACTCCATGTGAATCGTAGACTGCGTGGTTTAATCTGCTCTTCGTTAGTGGTCGCTCCGCTGTAACAAAAGAACGTCTTAAATCCGCACGGATCGAGGTCTATACGCCGGTGAACATGCGACAGAGAGAGAACACATTTTTTTCCGGTTTTAGGCGTTCATGTTCCGACTGCACCCGACGACGTTCGGTCGGTATAGAGATGAATGTTTGTTTTTATATATATATATATTTTTGTTGTTGTTGTTGTTCGGTAATTCGGTAACGGTAACGGTGTCGTTGTCGGTCTCTGTTTTCCCATCGTGGTCGGGTGCGCTAATCAAAGTAGAAATCTGCAAGCTGCCGGTAAATCGATGATCCGAAACGGCGCAACGTAAAGAACGTGGAACGGTCACATGCGTGCATACATGCAGTTTTTGTGTGGCATACACACGATTCTGGAGGGGAGGCTCAGTCTTGGGAAGAATGTTAGCCGCGGAGAAAAAGTATTGTGCGAGTACAGTAGTGCACGGTTAAGCGTCCGCTCTTTTCCCCGGTTAGCAGCGGTCCAAATTATATAAAAGCAGAAGTGAAACATTCTTCTAAAGCGAACTTTAGTCTCGAATCGAAATCACCCGAATTTCAAAAATACAGACCTCGCACCGAGTTTTATCTCCTAAGAATATCTACGATAATCTGTCGGTCTCGGCAGCGGTCTGGATTATAAAAGCAAAAGTTAAACATTCTTTTAAAACGAAGTTTAGTCTCGAATCGCATTACCCGAATTACAAAAATACAGACCTCGGACCGAGTTTTATCTCGTAAGAATATCTACGATAATCTATCGATCTCGGCAACGGTCTAAATTATATAAAAGCAAAAGTGAAACATTCTTTTAAAGCGAAGTTTAGTCTCGAATCGAATTACCCGAATTCCAAAAATTTAGATCTTGGACCGAGTTTTATCTCCTAAGAATATCTACGATAATCTGTCGGTCTCAGCAACGGTTTAAAGTATATAAAAGCAAAAGTGAAACATTCTTTTAAAGCGAAGTTTAGTCTCGAATCGAATCACCCGAATTACAAAAATACAGACCTCGAACCGAGTTTTATCTCCTAAGAATATCTACGATAATCTGTTGGTCTCAGCAGCGGTCTAAATTATATAAAAGCAAAAGTGAAACATTCTTTTAAA
>CM052202.1:4061250-4127391 GCA_028455805.1 Lasioglossum figueresi | reverse complement strand
TCGGGCACGAACTTATGCCATCGTCTGATACAATGTCAAGCCGAATAGGTAATCCGCATTACGTCGAAAGCCGTCCGGAGCCATCGTCTTGTATCGAAAGAAAACTGTACAAAGAAATTTCGATAGCAAAGGTAACAAACAAAGCAACAGAAAGCATTCTTTAATATTCCGAACATCGAAGACATCGCCGCAGAAATAAAACTATTCTGCGTCGATCGCAAGAAACAGGAGTAAACCAAGTAAAAAGTTCTTTTGCCCACCCACGTTTGCGACAAATGTATCAAATCTTTGTGATTAAAAGCTCCCTTGAATCAGCGTTTAATTTGCTAATTCTGTACATTGCAGGAATCTTCGATTTACTATGACAGTTTGGATGAGAAATTGGGAAAAATTATCGAGTAGTTCGAGTGGTTCGAGACCGTGTACGGGGACTTTCTCGATCGATCGTGTGTTCCGACGTCGTACAAGACGAACCGGTCGGTCGATTTACAGCATCGCATGCACGAGCAAATTAGCTTTCGAGCCGCGCAACGCATAACGCACCCCCCCCCCCGTTTTCTCACGCGTGAGAACGTCTCCTTCGTCGATGGAGGATTCAGAAATAAATTGGTACCACATATACAAGACAGTTTCAACATTGTTTATTAATACGAAATTATTACTATTATTGCTTCTTAAAATTACTTTAAATAATATTTCTATTCTGTTTTCTATGCATGCTATTTACTGCCCTCCATTCTCCGGTGGAAATCTAAGGCAGACGCTGCGCGTTCCTTCTATGGTGATACATGCATAGTATATCCCCATAATATCGAACTTCGACACTCGTGCCATCGTCCTCTGCCGAAGATATTCGCTTGTCGCGGAACCAAACAGTCGGGGAGGGGGAATCGTAGAAAAAAAATATACGAAAGAACGAAAATGGACAAAAGAGAAAAAATAATTAAAGAAAGAGCAGGGGCCATTTTAGACACGCGCGCGTGGACGGGCGTAGCGTTGGAGCGCAGCAAACAGCATCGATCCATTTACAAATGCGCTATCGTCATATACGGTTACGTATATCTTTTTCTCATTGTCCGTTTCCCTTTTCTCTTGCCGTGAAGCTTGTTTCTTTTTCGCGGCTCCCTTTTGCTTCGTCTTTGCGTCGCCACCTCTGCTCCGTCTGCGCCGCGTCGCGTCGCGTCGTCGAGAACAACGAAAATGTTTTCGACGTTCCTTTCTAGTCGCCGAAATGTTGCCGATCTACGCGCTCTACCTTATTCCTGGCTTTCTCTCGTTCTACCAACGAACGTCGCGCGATTTTCTCCCAGGTAGGCGTGGCCAATTGCCCCGGAGCCGACACTGGGCGTGGTCGACGAGGAAGAGACTACGGGCGAGCTACGTTATTAATATTCGAACGCTTCTCAGAAGCAGACTTTTCATATTTTTTAAATAACCTCCGTTATATTTAACACGTTCGCGATCGCCATTTGTTTCGGCAATAGTCTTCTATATTCGTCTTCCATAGGTTACCATATTCGATGCGTTCATGACAGAAATTAGTAGCTACAGTTTGACACGGTGCAAAAATTTAGAGAACCGAATATCTTTCGGCCTAGTAAAATGATTAAACAAATGAAAACGTTCTTAAACGGCGCCTGTGTCTTATAAGAAATGCAGAAAATTTTGCAGAAAGATCCGCAGTCTCGAAACCTGTCCACATATTAGTCCGCATTTTGTGCATTGACTATGGCCACGCCTACTCCACGTCAAGAACGTTCGACTCGTGGCCCCCGGGGCCACTTCGACGGGACGGGGGAGGAGTCGTTAACACGTCAAACGCTAAAAGTCTTCGTAAAGAATTCATAAAATATCAAAAAAATATGTTAACTGTCTTAACAGGTTCGATCGAAACAGATTAAACAGAAATATTAGATCGGCAAGTCGTTTGCTCGTGCGCAGGCGTATTTCTACATTAAAAATGGAAATGAAAAGTCAGACGAAATTAGCTCCGCGTTTAACGTGTTGGGGGCCAGCTTGGAAGCCGCGGGGGCCACGGTTGAACGTCCTTGCGCGTCGATCCTCCGAGAGAAACGCGTCGAGAACGGAGATTGACTTTCCGGCGTGGGAATCGACGTGTTCGGGAACGATACGCACGTGTACGAGAGAATCGATTACAAAATCGGACGATCGTCGCGGCGGAGAGGAACGCGCGGAAACTAACGAACTGCTGATGTCGGTTCGATGTCCACGACATCACGGTGCGTTTTGTAGTCGAGGTGAAACGTGGCCGCGATAGAACGTGGAAGTCTCGATCCGTGGAAGTGGAAATCTCGGACAAGATTTTCCGTCCTTCGAACCCCGCCGAACGTGTTTCTTTTCTTCTAGGATTCTCGCTTCGGCTCGAGGATAACGCACCGGCTTCGAGGGACGCGTTACAAACATGTTCTCCTTTTCAACCCTTCCGACCCGAGGGAATCGCATGCGGACGAACGACGTACGGCGTACGTCCTGACGCAACGCGATGAATTTTCGTCCTTTTTATTATGATTCAACGATACATATCCTGAATAAAAACGATATTATCTAATATCTTGCTCAATCATTTTTTGATCTTTATATATAAATCTTTTTATTCTATTTATAAATATAAAGAGCAAGTCGTCGCGGGTCGAAAGGGTTAACGATAAAGGACAGACCGTGCGTGTGATCCTGCTATACACGCTAAATGCTCCGGACGATTCTGGACAGGAAAGCTAACCGCGCGACCGTGTCTTTTCTCCTTAGTTTAGCAAAATACCCATTTCATTATTATTCTTTTTTTCTTCTTCTCATTTCTTTTCTCTCGGTTACGAAATGTACAATATCAAAAAGAGGAAGGCACGTTAGTTTCGATAAACGGGGTCGCCGGTTTCGTCCGGGTTCTCGTGAGTTCTCGCGAGCTACCAATATGCGCGTCGCCTGGTATAAATCGATAGTTTATAAACAACAAACGCTATGCACTCCGCTACGCGCGTGTTCGTCCGCCATCTGTTCCCGCGAAACTCTGTTTTCCTCGCGGTATTCGCGATCGAGAGGAACTCCGCGAACCCGCCGTCTCTTGTTCAGAATCGCAGTTTTTCGAACTGAAAAGCGATGGTCTTGGCGGTAGTATCGTTGCCCTCGCCGATTTTTCTGGAACGCGGAAACCGGCTGAAACTCTCTGTAATCATCGTAGTCGTCGTCGGTCACTGTCCGAACTTGCGAGTCTCTGTGCATCCTGTATTTCTGTCGATCGACGTGTCTTCGTGCGATCGAGCCGGGGCTGGTGTACAATGCGATACATTCAGAGGAAGGGGATTTCTTCACCGATTTTTTGCAGAATCGTTCGTGGCCAGTCCCCCCCCCGCGATCTTCGATGCGAGCCGCTGTTGCTCAACCCCTTAACGCGACCTTATTCTCGGGTAATTGATCTTTGAAAGGCTTGATGATCATCAGACAGTGGATTTTCATGCGAAATAAACATTTTGTACCTGAATTGCAACAAACTGAAGCGAAGTGGAAGTCTATTTTCTATCTTAACATGTTTAAAGATCGAAAATAAAATGTGACGGTATTTATAAATTTTGCACCTGCTTATCCTTGTCACGAGTGCGTAAAATCCGCTGTCGAATGATCGTCGACAGTGCGAATTTATTCGTAGCACGCTCTTCGCGAAAAGTTTCTCGAAAATTGAGCCGATGAAAAATGATGCAAGTCGAAACGCTTAATCGCGAGGAGTTAAGTAAAAGTTTCATGAGACGCGATAAAACCGAAGGATGGCGGGGTTTCATTTAACACTAGGTTTACGGAGTAAAGAAAAAAAAATGCGTCCCCGGTACAGCCAAAGAAATAAATACGTCGAGTATTTCCTCGTAAATCGTAAATGGAAATGTTAGATCGCGTGGAAATGATCTAGCGGGTAAACCTAGTGTTACACCCTTTGAGATGCGGTCTTGAACACAATATTTGGCAGACACATGTTGACTTACGCCACTTTTGCATTGGACAGCTCAATTTTTATTAATCTGATACTTCGAGTCGAGCGATCAATCTCATACAGTAGAACAGAGCAGCTGGTAGCGGTGTTAAACTAAATCCTCGCCGAACATAGTTTTCGTTCCAAGCGCAATACCGTTTCACGCAGAACAGCGGCGAGCCGAGCGAAAATCGAACAGTATAAATCGTACACGATTTGATAAAATCTTGAATTGGTTTCCGGGTTCCGGTAACACGATTGACGTCCGACCAAGGATTCGTGCAGCTTGGATCGGCAAAACGCGGGTGTATACAAAAGAGAAACTGGAATGACTTAGTCTGTTTCGTGGGGGATTGAGCTTCGTAGACTTTTTTTTCTTTTCTGTTCTTGCCAACCAAACTGTCGAGAAGAACGGGATCGGATCGTCCGTCGACTTAAATGCAAGGGAAACCAAATACTCTCGGTGCGCAAAAACCACGGAACAAAAACGGTTCTTTCGAAGTTGACGACGGTCGACTCGCATCGAAGGAGAGCGCCAAGGAGCCGCGTACAAAATACTTCTGAGAACACTGCGGCCTTACAGCGATAGTAAGATATATGTATGATATTACACGCATATGTATATCGCGATATACACGCACACGAACGGGGAGAGAGTCGCGAGAGCCCTGAAGCTGTGCCCACGCTCAAACACCATCGAGCAACGTTTCTCTTGCTTCTTGTTGCCTTCTCCTTTTTACCGAATACTATATTCGGTACATATCGAACAAATGGAAGAAGGAGATTACAAGAGGCGAGGAGAAGATGCTCGATGTTGCTTCGGTGTGGGCGCAGCTTAAGGCGGACGGTGGTTCGCCGTTTTCGAGGAACGCGTCCGACGTTGATCGACCAAAATTTACGTTTCGTCGCGCCGGTGCGAGGAATCTATGCTGGATATCGACGAAACAAAAATGAAAGAAAGTATTACATGCTCGTACAAAAGGAAGCGACGATGGAACGCGCGGTTTTCTTCGACGCGGATTCAGCGTTTCGTTCTGTGTGCAAAATAAAAGAAGAGAAGAAACGATATCGAGAGAGAGAGACAGAGAGACAGAGAGAGAGAGAGAAGATAATTGGCGATTCGTGTACACCGATGGGGAGAAGTTCTCAGTTTCACGGCCGGTTGATTCGAGTGTTCATCTTATTTTTATCCAACATATTTTCCCGGGGTCGTAAGAATATTACAAGGCGATAACGTTACACTGTATTTTGCTTTGTAATCCTACATAATGTTAACAAACAGAACGACAGTGAAAGAAGAAATAGAGGGGAAGAGAAGAATATAAGAATTGTTCGTGTGTATGTGTGTGTGTGTGTGTGTGTTTGCGTGAGTTCGTTTTCGTGTAAGAATAGGAGATAGAAATATAGAGAGAAATAGAGAGAAAGACACAGAGAAAAAAAAGAACAAAGAGAATACGCAGTGTAAGGAAGTCACGGCTGGCCACTCGATCGGATTTTGTTTAATTACGTCGCCACCGGTAATTATGGCCGGCCCTGTGTGTATTTTGCCGTTGCTCGATATTCGACGTGCGGCTCGGTCTCATTTCGGCTCGAGGGAAACAAGGCGAGACTCGAATCTTCACTTAGAAAACCTGTCAATGCACGAATCAATGGTTTACAATGCGCTCCACAAGATAGATCCAGCTTTCAAATAATTCGATCGTTTATAAAGATCGTGGTTCTTTGTTAGTAATTGTACAAATTCATAACACTCTGTCTAAAAGTTCCGAGCACGCGCACGCCCGCCATATTGTCGTTCGTCGCGTTTTTCGGCCGAGTCAACTGCGGAAATTCGTAGTAAGAATTCGCATGCTTCCCAACAAACTTCGTAGAGTTCTATAGAATTTTATAGACGAGACGAACATTTGTTTGCTCTTTGTACAATTCGGCACGCTTGTTCAACATAAATCGATCTCGTTGAAGACAACTAAAAATTTCATTTGGCCACTGGCTGGCCAACATTTTCTCATTTACAATCGCTAAAATCGTAAGTCGCGAGCTACTTGAACAAATAATACAATTATTTATAAATAACGAAAGATTTCATTAAATCGTAAAGCTATGTCTACTCGAATTCGGACGCGCCTATTCGTTTTCATATATATATTTAAATCTACTCCTTCGAAACTCTCGTATCCGAGTGTTATCTCGATACTGGATCGAAGTTAGAACGTTCGTAACTCCGAATGGAGCCGCATCTAGAATTAAACGAACTTGCATTGTTCGTTTACTATCGGAGCAAAATTGATGGAGCCTCGTGTAGTAATAATAATAATAATAAATAAAAGACTTTTCTCGCTGATTCCAGCACCGAGCTGGATCTTACGCGAATTCTTCAACGAAATTCCGCAGTCTGGTGATCGCGGTTGCTGAAAAAAATCGCAGTAAGAGAAAAAAACAGACGATTCGACCGCGAGAAACTCTCCGACCGTTCTCGCGTTGGTCGCGATCCGCGCGATTATGGTTATCGCAGGTTTTCCGCGCGCATTGGGGAGGTCGAAAGAGCGGAGGCGTCGCGGCGCCCCTTAATTCTTACTCTAACGCTCTAAGGGAAGGAGAAAACGAAGCAGCGTGTCTCGCGGGGGTGTGTGAGGTTACAGGTGAAAAAACCGGCGTGTACGTATAAAAATAGAAAGAAGATCGGCCGGGTTCTTTTTTTTTTTTTATCGCGTAAGTATATGCGTCGATCAGCGTGCCCGAGGGAGCGCGCATTCTCGCTATCGGTATAGTTGGCAGGTTGAGTTTTGGAAAGGCACGAGTTCCAGTGGTATTTTACGCGTGTCTGCGTCAGGAAGACGCTTCGCACAGGGTTTCGCGAACTCTCGAGGAAACCGCGGCGTTCAAGATGATGTACACGCTGCAACTGCGCGCGCTGCGACCCCGCGAAACTAGCGGAAATGGACGTTTTGGTCGAAACTAGACAACGCGAGCAGGCAAACCTCTTCGCCGTTTTTCACCTTTTCAACCGCGAAACAACGAGCTATCCTCGGAAACGTAATCTGCTCGTTTTGTTCGGTATTATTGCCGCGAAGAAGATTTTTTAACCTTTGGTACAGCACAATTATCGAAAAGCCTATCGATAGGCTTCCTGCGAAGCGTTAGATCGCTGATTTTTCTTTCGATCTCGAGTTAGGATCAATCGTTGTGGCGTCGCCTGCTCGTTTCGCGCAATTTCCATGGTAGAGAACACTGTAGCCTGTTGTTTCGCGAGATTGCCAGCACGTGCAGCAGCCTCTACGTCCGACACGTTGTCGCGGAAATTGGAGTTTCGTGTTCGAAAGTCGGTCGGTCGTTGAGTCGGTAGCCGCGGTTCTACGTTGGTATCGATTAGGGGTGTGCGGAGGTACCCGAAGTCAAATGTTTCGTGTCAGGTCGGAAAAAATCGAGCGGACTCGAACTCTTACTGCCACGCCTCTTCCGGATAAATGTAGGAATCAATTTCGACAATAAAACTCTCGCAAGTACACTCTCAAATCACTTTCACTTAGTTCAATACTTTATCCACCGGAAGCCTATTAACACTTTGACTTCCGCGTCGTTTAGAAATTAGAGACGAAATTACTTATGCAGATTCACAAATGAATTGTCGCGTTAATGAACCGTGTGCAGCAAATTTGGTTTCTGCTCTGCGAAATGCAGAAGACAGAGTTCTCTCCGAATCGTAAATCTAAACATTGCAATTTGTAGAACTCTTGAGGCTGCTGGTCGACAGTCAAAGCGTTAATAGAATTTTCAGTAGTCGTACTATACTGACGGGAAACTTCAAAATAATTTTAATTACTGGAGGTGAATTGTTGGTTCACGTTCAAAATTACTATTATCGTTGAAAGATCTATCAACCCTTTGCACTCGAAGCTATTTTAACCATTTGCACTCGGTGCTATTCTAATTTTCGAAAACCGAATCTTTCTTCTGGCCTAAAACATTTCCATTTTACATGATTTTCTTAGTTTTATCGATATAAAACTGATACAATACCTCGTACAATACTTTCAGCGGTTTATTAAAGTATTAAATACAAATTTAATAAGTGCTATTCTAATTTTCGAAAACCGAATCTTTCTTCTGGCCTAAAACATTTCCATTTTATATGATTTTCTTAGTTTTATCGATATAAAACTGATATAATACCTCGTGCAATAATTTCAGCGGTTTATTAAAGTATCAAATACAAATCTAATAATGCAACAAATATTTTGAATAACGGTATCAGAATTATTAGTGGCGCCTCCGAGTCGCCACTCGAGTGCAAAGGGGATTAATATGAAAACGTTCTAGATGATTTCTTTTAAATTGACCCTAGTTCTATTCACTCATTCAAGACTTGAATTGTGCGCAATGTATTGAACGAGAAGAAATTTAGCAACGTATATGGAGGTTCGAATATTGTTGTGACAATTTTGAACGGCACCTCGGAGTCGCGATTGCAAAGTAATTAACCCTTAGCACTCGAATGGCGACTCTGAGGCGCCACTAAAAATTACTGTACCATCGTTTAAAATATTGCTTAGATTATTAAATATATCGGTACCTAATAAATTACTAAATATTTAGGTATTGTACGAGGTATTTATACCAATTTCATATACAGCAGCGGACAAAAGTTTAAGACGCTCTAAAAAAGACGATATCTGTTTTAATATTGTACTATACGATTTGAACTTTCTTTTGGGAAGCTAGAGCAATTAATTTACTGCAGGATGTGAAAAGAAATTTTGTCAAAAATTGCACTTGATCGAAATTGTAGAAAAAATAGCAGAAGTTGCATTTTCAACTTTTTTATGAGGGTCTATATTGGAAATTTAAAGAATACGTTTTGTCGATCTGTGTCAATTGTAAGCACTGTGAAAGTTTCTTCGAAATCGGTTGATTCGGGAAAAAACGACTGACATAGAAAGATGTAAGAATCCTTAGATTTATTGCAGTTGGAGGTCGAAAATCGTGAAAATCTGCAATTTTTACCGTCTTTAAACGTTTGTAGCTCGTTGCAACGTCGACCGATTTTGACTCAATTTTCAGAATATGTTTAATTGACACGGATCGGCAAAACAATATAGGCCCACACAAAAAACTTGAAAATACGATTTTTAGTATCTTTTCAACAATTCCGATCAATTGCAATTTTCGAAACAATTTCTTTTCACATCCCGTAGTAAACTAATTGGCTTCCCAGAAAAGTTCAAATCGTATAGTACAATACTAAAATAGTTATCGTCTTAAACTTTTGTCCGCTACTGTGCATGAAATTTAAAAAATCATAGGGAATAGAGATATTCTAAATCGACAGAGATGTTTAATGTTCTAGTTGAAATAGCTTCGAGTGCGAAGGGTTAAAAATGCAAAAGTTCGGAAATGATCGCGGGTAAACTAAGGCGTCAAGGATGGCAAATGGCGGAGTCCGCGCGACCTCTCTGACCTGGCACGAAACAATCGGGTACTGAGATTGTACGACCCGCACATCCCTAGTATCGATAGAGATCTGGAACCGATTTTGTCCCCGGTTCCAGGGTGTCTGCCCGCCGGGGTACATGCCACAGAATAACGGAGAGCCAAGTCCCGTTTCGTTCACTCGGTTCAACCGAACTCGGTTCGGTTCGGTTTGGTTCTCGGTTCAGTTTGTCGGTTCTCCAACGGATCTCCTCGATACTCTCCGTTTCCCGGCGTCTCGACGGGGGGCGTGTGTGTTCGACCTTCGAGGAGAACGCTTAGAGAGAATTTTGCCAGTGTTTGAGGGCGGATCGCAATCGAGTTCACGTCCTGCAGCATAGAATAACACACAACACACCGGCATAACATTAGATCGAATTTTAATTCTTTTGATTATTATTTTTATTCATTTTTCTTTTCTTTTTTTTTTTATACTCAAGGATTAAGCGATGCACCAATGGCTATGCTGCGTTCTTTACTGTTTTCATTTTTCATTGTTTTTTTTTTTGTTTTTTTTTTGTTTTTTTTTCGTTTTCTCTCAGCCCTGTCTACCGACGATGAGTCCAGTGACCATATCGTGAAAGTGCGAGTTGTTCAACGGGCGAAACGGGATTACGGTTTATCACATTTTTCGTTTCTCGTTTTACTTTTTTCCTTTTAAACTCTAACTCTTGTTATTCCGTGGCATTCCGCGTGTGTTTCGCGGTCGGTTCCAACCGGTCGGTCATATTTTATTAATATTTCTATCGTTTTCGGTATTATTCTTGTTTTATCTCGTTTGTTTTCGTTTTTTGTTTGTTTTTTTTTTTTTAACGGTTTTGTTCGTTTGTCGTTTACCCTTTGCACAGTGTCGTCGTCCGGTTTTTCTCTACGCGTTCTCGACGGTCAAAGCGCCGCGTCGTCGTCGCATATTTGTTCGTTTCCGATTACGCTTCCTACTTCTGTTTTCGTTATTATTACGTTTCGTTTTCAATTAACGCTTTCGTTTCGGTCGGCAAGATCGAAAGTCCCATTTAATTAGTTTCGATGTTTTTTTCTTTCTTTTAATGTATCGTGTAACGTATAATAGAGAGTATATAGGTAGATCAATCAAGGATATGCCTCGCTACGTTCAAGTCAAAGAGGGATGCACAATGAGTATGCGAGGTGGCTCGAACTTGGCCAAGCAGTGTATCGCAGTTCGTTGACGATCGGAGGGGGGTCTCCCGGTGTTAATCGATTAAATTAGTTTCTCGTCTGGGTCTCGAGAAATACGACGAAAAAGCTGAAGCCCACAGTGTGATAGTTTAGCAATTCTCGTTGGCTTTCTTACCGAGGAAAACGATAGAATATTCGATTCATTCACTTTAACATTCGTACAGAAAAGAAACGAAATCATTTGCAAAAATCTCATATATTTTTTTCAGAATTTTCTGACGTACTCGAATTGGTGGCTCTTCCGATCATTTTGACTAGCTTTCTAAACCGTCGTTACGATTAACGTTGTCGTTTAACATCTATTTCGAAGTATAGCTAGACTTTGAACCCTTTGACCCTTCTTTTCCATTATTTTAGACTTTGATACGTAATCTGGTTCTCCGCAGAGAGTATTTTCAATGTTCCGATAAAAGCTTCACCGCGAAGGGTTAACGCATTACGGAATTTTCTACGGTGTCGTCGAGAAATCATTTTTGGAAGAAATTATCACGTTCTAGCGTAGCTTGCAAGCCTCGAATACAACAAATTATTAACACTGTACGAACTGGTATAATTTATTGAAAGTCTACTCATAGTCCGACACAAATATTAAATTGTCCGTTCTATTGACGTTTACAATTGCATATCTCTGAAACATTATCTTTGTACCGTTCTTCTTGAATGTCCAATTAATGTTGCTCATAAAACTGTCCGATAACGATCAGCTACATTTAAATGAGAATTCATTGAAATTTTCAATAATATAGCTTTTGCAATGAAAGCTGCTATAATATACCGATCGAAGAAAAGAAACAATTGCGAACGCGTCTTGAACAATAAAAGACAACGATGCATTGCGCGAACATCGGTATTTATAAACAACCGCGGCGCAGTCGTAGAGAATCTCGAGCAGATAACACGCGTTCGTATATGCACACGAAGTAAACCGCATAATTCTATCGATAGATCGTTGCAAACTATTTTATCTAGAGTAATCCTACGTTTCTCCTGACGAAGCAGGCGTTCTACGACCGATTCGCGATTTCGTACAATCTGGATCACGATCGAGATTCGATTTTGCCCGGCTGGAGTGCTAAAATATCACACTATGGAGCGGATCGAGAATGTGGAACGGATATGCGGGACGGTTTTATATTGTATGTCTCTGCTCTTTCGGGATCGGTTTCTCGATGCGAGAACCAAAAGATACAAAATGAAAAATCGCGATCTACGGATCGTTGGAAATAAACGTTCGCCGTCGTAACAAACAAGTGAAATCAGGACTGCGAATTGTGAACTAGAGAAACAGGGTATAAAAAGAAAGAGAGAGAGAGAGTGAGAGAGAGAGAGAAAGAGAGAGAGATGCTACGTGTCTTTCGTGGCTTTCACTGATAATGGTCGCTGCTGGCTCATCGGACTGTCGGCCGATCGTAACGCATAAAAATTTTTTTTCATTGCAACGCACACACGCGTGTTCCCAATGTGTATAATGCTATTTTAGAAACGTATACCATTACAGAGATAAGGTATACCATAATAGAAATGTACAATACTCTTGTATGAAGTACATAGTCATTGTGCATCCTTAAAAAACAATAGAATCGTCAATGTTGCATGCAAACGACAGGTTCGACCGATTTTTAAAAAACGATTCCGACTTCGAATAGCGTAACGCAAACGCAGTCCAACGAGTCGTTCCTCTGGTCGAATCGATCGATACGCATGCATCGAGAGAAAGAGAGATAGATATAGATTTATATATATTTATATATATATATAAATATATAAATATAATATATATATATATATATGTATATATATATATAGGTCCACTGCAAATAATGCTGTCGTGTTCGCAAAAACCGATTATCTCGCGACCCCGAATTTTCTACGCCGAGCTAACAAAAAGAAAACGAGTCGAACGTCGCGATTATTCGATCTTTCCCCGATTTTTTTGGGCAAACGAATTCGAAACAAAAAGAACGCCGGACCCGCGTTCCGCGGAGGAATCGCTCGATCACAAAAAAAAAAAATAAGAAATAATGATCCGAGAAGATCGAGTGAGAAAATTGCAAACGTAATCGCGGTAGAAGCGATTTTCTTCGATCGCTACGGACACGTGTGTTTGCGGACGAACAGTGGTACTTTACAGTGGTACGTGTACTAGCATGCTGTCGAACGTCGATAATCGAACATTCGATGGAACATACGTGTACTGTGGAAACATGGCAACTTACCGTTTGGTGAACCTCGACGACAGTTTCGAGAAAAAGGACGGTCTCGCTAGCTGGCTGATTGCGGTCGTGTCCTGCGTGCGAGTGTGACCCTGAAATTTCGAACAGATCAGAAATCGCTATCGTTTGTTCTCAGCATTCGGGTTTGTTAACACTCCGAGTGCTGTGCCGGAGTCATTTTTCACCGGGAACATCGAAATCGTCATTTAAGTACTCAATTTGTGGCGATTAACGTAACTGAATGGCTGTTTGATTGAATATATCAGAAAGACTAACGTGTCTACACGAGATATCATCAAAAGTAACTTTTAAAATTTATTCACTAAAGCTGTGAACGGTCCTAAGCATTGTCAATTATATAGCTACAAAAATCGTCCGTTGTCCGATTGTTAAACCGTGAATCGCTTTCGTTTTTTACAGCAACGATCCAAGAAAATTCAAAGAGTCTTTTTTCACCGGGAACATCGAAATCGTCATTTAAGTACTCAATTTGTGGCGATGAAACTAATTGAATAGCTGTTTCATTGAACATATCGGAAAGAATAATGTATTTCCACGAGATATCATCAAAAGTAAATTTTTAAAAGTTATTCATTAAACGTCGTGTTCTTTTTTTACAGCAACGATCCAAGAAAATTCAAATGAAAATCTGCGATTCGATCATTGTCTTTATTATTTTTAATTATTATAGGTTTCTATCGATCGTATTTGTTGTTAATAAAATTGTTAATGCTTTCGGCGCAAGGGTTCGATCATTTATTACTTAATTTACAAAGCCATTTTGCAAATTACTGAAGTAATTCCGACGTTTCCGATTTTTGTTTCACACAAAATATGTTATTCGTATAAACGATCAGCGCTGTTAACAATTATTAGACCGCGAGCTTTATGCATCTATGACACGAACGAGTAATTAAAAACACTAAAAACGTTTGAAGAATTTCAAGATACCGTTACATTATTCTTCGACCTATTAGACATCTTAAGAAATTCAATATCTATTTCATCCCAGCTTGTTCCGATTCGGGTAGAAGGCTTTTATTTTGCATAAAGATCGGCAGTTTATAATTATTATTAGTTTGTAATGAATTTTGCGCGTCGCACTGTGAACTAGTTCTTTTCAGGATTGTGATTCTACATAATAACATGATTCTACATCAGTGATTCTACATAAAAATCAAGTCTGAAATGTAGAATAATCCTTTCCACTCCTTTTGTAAATGTGACTCGATATCAGAGAAAGAAAAATGAAAATAAAACGGGTTCTTATACGTGTTTGGTTCTTCCTTTAATTATCTAATCGTCTCATTTTTTAGTTAAAACAAATCTAAGTTCCACAAATATAAATTACAACGAAGTTCGAGAGCTATATTTAATATAATTAGTCAAAACAATTGTTTAAAATAAGTCGGGGAACTGTCCTTTGAAGTAAATTTCAAACAAAATTCAGAAATAATTCGGAGTGCAAAGGGTTAAAGATCGTATAGTGAACGCAGACAGTAGAATTGGTCGGTCGCGATCAGACGCGAATTCGCTGGATCTTCGAGCTGGATATTTGAATTAAATTTTCTCGGAAACGTCCAGCGAAAGAATGTTATTCTCTTCTTTTCGACTTATATTTCCATGTAGAATCAATCTCTGTTGTAGCGCTGTGCGAAAACGAGCAGATAAAGGGAGTTCGAATAAGGTATGAAAATTTGTACTCACCCGATCAAACATTGGCTGATCTCTAGTGGATCTCTGGCCAGAGTGGAACGTACTACGACTTGGAACATTTCGAGGAAATGCTGGTGTTGTAGGTGTTGCCAGTCTATTACTTGGAGATACACCCAGGCTAATTAAAAATAGCATTTTATCGATTATATTAAATTTGTCCATTGCAGTACTTATACAAATAAATAAGTGTATATATTTATAAATAAAAATAAAATATATATATATAGGAAGACAAATAGAAAGAGAGAGAAAGGGAGAGAGCAAGATTAACTACGCGCAATTGCTTTGTCCGTGTAGACTCTCCGAGAAGAGAGGGTTTTGTGCGTTAAATTGCGTGAGATCGTTTGTTTCCTTATCTTACGAGTTTCGTTGAGAAAGAAGCAAGAGAGAGAGAGAGAGAGAGGAAGAGAGGATGAGATACAAGATGCAAAATTAAAGAAACGATTAGAGGGGAGAAAACAAAACCATTATATTGTCCCGCGCGGATTCTACGAGAGATAGAACGTTTGTGTATTGTGCAAGCGATGGTTCTACGTCTTGCAAAGCGAGCTTCAACTGTTTCGGCTAAGAAAGCAGAGAACTGCGGACTAATTAGTTTTGATAACGAACGAATCGCTAGACGATCAACTATAGATACACTTATACGGTGCCGGGCGGAAGGGTTTCGACCAATCGATCATTCTCAACCGTTCGAAAAAGCAAAGAACAGGAGATTCCTGTTTCCTTTTCATAAACGTGACTTCATATATTAAACCGACGTTACTGAAACTTTTCATAAATTTACGAAACTGTATATTCTGTTACTCTGTATAGCAATTGTCAGTTCTTTCTCATTTTTGCGTAAGCAATTTCCTTATATTATACGAAACAGATTTCGTTTTTCATTTGTCTCTGACAATGAGTAATATTATTTGGTCTGTTCCATTTATTCGGAACTCTTATTATAAACAATTTAACCCTTCGTGGACGAGGATGTATGAAATTGAGAATATTTCTGTAAAATTTTTCCGGGACAAAGACTAAAATGAATTTCTGCCTTTATTTTATACACCGCGGATTTTATGCGTTCGCAGCAAAAATGAGTAGGCGTGTTTTAAAAGTGGAGATGTTAAAATGATTTCGAGAACACCAGTCTATTATTTTTATTTTTTATCTCTTGCAATAGAAGCAGACAATGTTTATTTTCCATGAAAATCCGCAGTGTATACTTGTAGAAAACGAACGCTCTTAGCGGACATATCGAATGATTTAAAAAACTGTCGTGAGCTTAACGTTAATTGTCCTTCTGACCTAAAAGGGTTAAACAGAGGTGTCGTAAACGAGAGAAGAGAAAAGTGGTCGGAAACCATCAGCCCTACGTGTACACCGAATGCAATTCATTTGTTTGCACATGCTCCGTCGAAGATGAACGATGGAGTAAAATTAGAACCTCATTTTCAGTGACGCTCGCTGAAACGCTATTGCGTTTATACTCTCGATCGATTCGACGATAAAACGCATCGATGAACGATCAACTATATTCTTTTTCAAAGAAGAGAAGAACAAACGATCAATTTAAAAAAGAAAAGAAAAGAAGAGAAGGATTTGTGTAATTTCGTACAGAAAATTACACGCATACAGAGTCCTTTTTAGCCATCCTCCGTGCACGAACGTGTTCGTGAATATTATCTCGGTTAGTATACAGAACAAAAATATGACTGGTTAATGTATTATAATAAGTTCAAGCGTTATGGTTACACGGATCGTTCTAAACCTCCAAATATCCTCGAAGGTGTGCGCTACTTTTGTAATACATGCGATTACTAAATCAATGCAACGCGACATTACGATTATACACGCTGTGCTGCGTTCAATGTTCTGTAGTCTGAATGGCTGATCCTCTGAACCGGATCTAGACGGTTCAGTATGTCGAGATTCTTCTGTTCGAGAACGATGTACGAGAAACGAAAGAAAGAAAGAAAAACAGAACGAACACACCGGAAAATAAATCGGAAGAACCCAAGCCGATGCGCTGACGCTTCAGCAACCCAGCGGGACAAAATTGCATTTCGATAGAGACGCATAAAATTGCAAATCAACCCTTCGAGGGCTGTTTCTGAATCTATTTTGACTGGGAACATCTAAATCGTCGTTTAAGTACTCAATTTGTGGCAATTAAACTAACTGAATAGCTGTTTCATTGAGGATATCAAAAAGACTAATGTGTCTACACAAGATATATCATCAAAAGTAACTTTTAAAAATTATTAATTAGAGCTGTGAACGGTTTTAAGCATATCGCAAATTATTTAGCTATAAAAATCGTCCGTTGTCCGAGGGTTAAGCAATTAAAAGAATCATCGATTAAGAAAATTGAATCTTGTTTTATGGGGCAGCACGAAGCAGTCGCTTCTAATTTTTCGGTAGGTTCGGTATTGAAACTGTTAGAAGAGCCATTGATTGAGAATATTATTTTGCGTTACGATTTCGTAGCATTTATTTGTGTAAGAAATATTAAGCAACTTCCGAGATCTGTGCATCGTCGTTGATGTTAAATCGGAGATTGTTCGATTGTCTCGCTGGGTTGTTGAAACTACGCGTTGTGACAGGGATAGAAAATAATAGAAAGTAATCAACGATAGGCGGTGTCATGCAAGTTAGAGGCGAAACTTAAGGCGGATGGAATGTCTCGAATAATTGACCAGAAACTGTCCTAGAGGAACCTACGAGGCCGATTCGAAGACGATGCAACGGTGCAACGAGCCGCACGCAAATGATTCCAGTTACCCTAAGAGAGTTAGTGGCCCAAGAATAAAGTGGATAAACGAATTAACCAATGAACGAACGAGTGAAGGAACGAAAAGAAATGCTTTCCCGATACGTCTCGGTTGCGCCGAGGGTCTAACGCGCAGTTTCTTCATTTCTGCATTTCTGCATTTCTGAATTTCTGCATTTCATCTATGCATTTCCAATGCGAGCGATCGTTACCGTGAGATTATTTAGAAGAAAGACTATTTTCATTTCTTTGATAATTTTAACATTAGAATGTTTCGTAGTCCAATCATTTTTGTATACATATAGTTCGTGCAGTATCAAGATTGCATTGCGAATCAGATAAATTTAATGGTACATTATGCACAGCTTGGTAAAATAATTATGAGACGGCATCAACGTTTATGTAACGAATCGAATCAGACAATTTTTGGACAACGATCCACAGTCTAGCAATGAATATATTCTGGTTTAACCTTTACGTAGCCAACCGCGATGAATAGATTGTTTGAAACCTTTTGTATTTCACATATTTGCACAAATTCTCATTTTAAGATTATAAATGAATGAAAGAACGTACATTCGGAGAAATTTTGTAATATTTTTAAAGGAACGTTAACAACTTGTTGGAACAACCTGGTTAGCTACGCAAGGGTTAAAATGTTCTATAGAGAATTTTCTCGAAGGACCTCAGCAGTGTAGAGTTAGACATTACCGAAACCATAAGCGCGGATAAGTTATGAACCAAATATTAGGAATAACTGTGGATCTACGTGTAAACAGAGTAAAAAACATGAAATACAACATTAAACCGTTTGCGGACGAACGTCGGATCGACGAGAATCGTTAACCTTCGCAAGGTAATGTGGGGCCTCAGAGACCCCATCTTCATATTTTTGAAAAGAATTTTTATATGAAATAGATCTAATTTGTATTAAAATTAAATCTGATTGTTTACTTTTCATCCTGTGCTATTCTGTATCCCAAATTAATTAAAAACGAGGCTATTAAATTCATTTGTCGAGGGGTCTGACCTTACAATTCATGTGTTATTACTAATAATAATACTAATAACTTATTAGACCTTGCGAGGGTTAACATTTTCAACTAGGAATCGAACGGGCACAGTAAATAACCGAAGACTGTAGGATTAAGCTTGCTGGGACTGCTTTCGAAGAACGTTCGTCCGCAAAGGGTCGATTGGTAGCACGTTAGACCGTCGGCGTATCTGGCGAGTGGAGGACCGCGTTTGTTCGATAAGGTGTCTGATAAGGCATTGGGGGACCTGTACCTCTGTCTAAGAGGGTCAGCAGTGGCGAGTAAGGAGTTGTGGGCGTTGCGTGGTTGAGGGTCCAGTAGTGAATGGTCGCTGGGGGGTACGCCACTCGAGGATCGGTGACCTGCGCTGATGCTCGCAGACTTGGTGTGACCCCGTGTCGGTCTAGTGCCCTCGCCCATGCTGCGCACAAAACTAGTCAACAAACTGCCATGTTCCGGCCCCATAATCCTTTCTACACGCGAGCCATCGACGAACGCTCCGGTCAACGGAGCGCGGCCGACTCTCTCGCGATTCCGAATTCTTTGGAACAACAGTCAGAAGAAGAAGAAGAAGAAGAAGAAAAAAAAATAGAAACAAAATGATACACTTCTTTTTCGCGTATCGCGACCGAATTCTTGACAAGATTCCCGGGATAGCGGTACCGAACAGCGAAACTTCGTTTTTCACCGAGAATTCTGGGAACAGGATGGTTGGTACGGATTTCTCTCCGTAACGTCGCGCTGCGGCGTTCTACATTTCTATTCGAGAAGAATATGTACATTCTTGAAAGAAATTCAATTTTACAAAGAAGGGTAACCAACGTGGATGGTTTTCTGTGTGTTATCAGTAGACTGCGGATTTGACGCATTTATGACAAAAACGGGGACGTACAAACATATTTATGGATAGCATTAATAATATAGTAATAGTTTCGGCTTAATAAGATAATTGAAAGAAGAATACAATTTTTATTTGGCGCCTGTGTCCTGCAATCGATGCGAACATTCTTTATTTCGCATTTAGATCCGCGGTCCAGTTATCAGTAGACAGCAGATCTTTATGTAAAATAAAAATGTTCTACTTGATTTGCAATCAATCGGAGTGAAATGAAAATTAATTTTCTTTCCTAGCACGTTTAATAAGCCGAAAATAATATAACAGTATTTTTAACACTGGAACTATCGAGCACTAAACGCAATTGGCATACATTGCCTTATAATAATGACAAAATTGCATTTATTTAGATTTCGTAGCAGTTTCATTTGAATATGTACTTCAATAGAGAAATTCGTTAAAAAAATTTCTGAGAAACACATATTTATAATTTTAACCCTTAGCACTCGAGTGGCGCCTCTGAGACGTCGCCAAAAATTACTGTACTATTATTTAAAATATTGTTTACTTTATTAGATATGTCGGTATGTAACCAATCACTAAACATTTAAGTATTGTATGAGCTACTATACCGATTTCATATCTACCAAATTTAGAAAATCATAGAGAATGGAAATGATTCTCGGTCGGAAGAAACGTTTGATTTTCGAGTTGAAATAGCTCCGAGTGCAAAGGGTTAATATTTCTAGAAAAACAAATCAGGAGCAAGTCATTTTGACTCATCCGGTAGTTCTGAAATTCCTCTAATGTTTTCACTGTTTCTAATTTATAATTATAATTTTAACCCTTAGCACTCGAGTGGCGCCTCTGAGGCTAAAAATTGCTGTACTATTATATAAAATATTGTTTACATTATTCGATATGTCGGTATCTAACCAATCACTAAACATTTAAGTATTGTATGAGCTACTATACCGATTTCATATCTACCAAATTTAAAAAATCATAGAGAATGGAAATGATTCTCGGTCGGTAGGAACGTTTGATTTTCAAGTTGAAATAGCTCCGAGTGCAAAGGGTTAATATTTCTAGAAAAACAAATCAGAGGCAAGTCATTTTCACTCATCCGGTAGTTCTGAAATTCTTCTAATGTTTTCAGTGTTTCGAATCACACCTACTCATTCTTGTCATAAATCCATAAAATCCGGTGTCTAGTTGTCAGCGACGCTACGGAGGGAATGGTGTGCCGTGGGACATCGGAGAGGATGTAAACGTGACCACGGGTCCTGCCGGGAGGATTCTCAGCAGTCAGGATTGTGCACCGTGTCGATGTCGATAGGAACAGAAACACGACGCTAAAATATTATAAGAATGAGACACATGTATGATGAATGATGTTAATGGTTGTTTCTATGCGCATACGCTCTGCAAATCTAGTATGTATTTACGTTTGTAAACAAAAGAGACAAAGAACGACAAGTCATGTGAGAGAGAGAGAGAGAGAGAGAGAGAGATATGTGACACTGTGAGACAGAGACTCGGTATAAATATCGACGGTTATTAGCAAGCGAGAAACTGTATTGTGTGTACAGTAAATTGTATACACTCTGTCTGGATTAGATCTATTCTTGTATCGGTTAAAAAACATCTGTCAAGCCAATAAAGAAAGTGGTCTGAAAAAACGAACGACTGGCAGGCAGCAGCCAAACATGCTAGAGCAACAAACAACAAACAAATCAACTGCCTGAAGAGGGGGGCTTAACGACAGATTCTTGTTGTTACATGTATAGGTATATGTATGTATAATATGTCTAAAGACCGGATCGTGGTGAGAGAATTACGTTCTTTTACATTGGTTTAGTATTGTTTGGCGTACGAGCAATCGATCGCCTACGGTTAGTCGGTGACAATCGAAAACAGTTTAGTCAAACAAGAAACTTCGGGGAAAGAACAACCAATTACGGACCGAACTTTTCTTTTTTATTTTTATTCATACTTTGTGCGCATCGAGACGAGGAAACGAATAAATATCGGCTCGACGGCGCGAACACTGGATCGCTCTATTCATGTTACTATTATATTGTCGACGCTGATGCGAGACGACCGGAGACCGAGAGAAATGGTACACCGTTCGACAATAACCGAAACACCTTTGAAATTATTATAAACGACACGTAAAAATAAAAATTCTCTACATTCATCTCAAGATACAACGGCTACGCAGACATGTACTGATTTCTTGTTCGCATTTAATCTAATAATTATGAACTAAGAAATCATGATATTCTTCCTGATAGACCTTCTGGCATCTGCAAAACCAACGAAGGTGTTTAAGTGAATCAGATCGTCTCTCAGTGTCTCGCAATTTTGTCGATCAATATTTCGAATTGTATTTGTCCACCGGTTTGACGTTCGAGAATCTGCAAAATTCAGTGTCCACGCGTCGTCGAGATAGAACAGAGAGCACCGGGTCGGTGTTCGTGCGATTTTCTCAGCCGTGTCGAGCGGAATGTAATAATCGACGCTCTGTTCAATATATAAACAAAAACTACAGTAGCGCACGGTTAAATTTACATCAGTTCAGGAGCCAGCAGTTGGGAAACGAGTCGTACGTCGAGATTAGGCATTTCAAGGGGAGCTGAACGAACGCGTAACAAAGGGAATTTTATTTTCTCTTACGTTTATAATTGTAGCGTCGATGGATAGCCGAGATTCATCCGATTGAAATCTGATTGCTCGCGAGCTGTACAAGTCGAACCGATGTTGTGTTCGTGTGCAGTGATTCGTCTCCCGTTTAGACTAGTTTTGATCGGGAAAAAAATCTCAGCCATTCGTCGGTGCTACGATCGCAAAAGTAGAGCGACAAATCTGTGGTTGTCAGGAAGAACGCCGCATGTCACGTACTTTCACTTTCGAGATATTGCCGTTTAATGTTTTCATCGCTAACGGTTTCGCATAGGACGTCGGTTAAATCGCAATATTCTTTGATTTTCGTGACTCTTTTTCTGGTAAACACGTAAATCCTGATAATTATTTTCAAATTAAATCAATGTAACCAAGTAAAAGCTACATAAACTAGTTTTAAGTTTAGTTAAGAGGCGCGTCAACCTATTATGTGATATGTTCATGTATTGTATATGTAATAATAAACGTAATAATAATAATCCTATACTATGAAGCTTGATCAATGCATAAACTGAAATTTCTTGAAATCGTGACATGCGTCGTTTCTCTTGGGAACCACAGAAATACTTGTAAATGAAATTTTCTTTGTTCCACGTTTATTTTCGCCATCCTTGCCGTGTAGGTTCGCCGAGACACTGAATATTAGGAGAAGAGTGGAATGTAAATTTAACCGTGCAGATTCCTATGTAAATTGAACCGTGCACTACTGTATAATATAATAGAGAGACAGATAGAACGAGAGATACTTATAGAAGTGATTAGTTGAGTCACTGTACCTGGGTGCATCGTTGGTTCGTTCTGTGGACGAGGAGGACGTTTTCGCTTGATCATAGGAGATGGTGCTACGTCGACCAACAGAACCAGGGGCAGGTGAGGTGAGAGGCCGACCAGCACCTGCCCCTGCATTCATCGTGTTGCTCTTGCCTGCCCATCCCTTACCACCGGGACTTGTACCCACGCCTAGAATGAACATTGTCACTGCAAGCCTCATTAGATATAGTTCAACACAAAACAAAGCAGCGTACTTGTTTGATATGATTGTTTGTTTGGTCTGATCGTTTTTTTTTCTTATTTGTTTTAAATGATAACGCAGGCGGTTTTTGCAACGATTATGCTGTCGGGTAAAGGAGGGACTACGGTTGAAGGACACCTGAGGGGAACGTCTGATCCGCTTCTTTCTACGAGGCCAAGAGGACTCGAGTTCTCTCGTTCCAAGTTAGAAACATGCCACGGAGAAAGAGCGAGCAAACCCGACGCTGAAACTGCACCGTGATTTTGTTATTTCGATGGCTTATAACTAGACTGCTGCGTCTTACGCGTTTCTTTTTTCTTTTTTTCAGAAGCGATACAGTAACGTGTGCTCCAAGGGGCCTCCTTAAACTGATACACGGTAAACACTGATCTCTCTGGGACGTAATAGTCTGATACCGTTAAACTAGGATCACCTGTCGAGTGGACAGTTAAGCTTCACGATTTTTAATTGATTTTCCTGAGTGCTGTTTCTATAAGAAGGCTGTGTCATTGTTCAGATCTCATATTAAATATTCGATGTAGAATTAAACAAAACACTGACCAAATGGCCAATGTACGAAAATGAATTTTTAATGAACGAATAAAGATGCTCCAGCATCGTACGGATCAAGAAACGTTTCTGAATAAACTAGTTATTGTTGCTGAAACAGATTGATCGTAAGTTTGGAGTAATACTTGATACCTTTTTTTTTCTAAAGAATTCCCAAAAGTTGCCTTGCAATCGGAGCATAAGGAGACCCCAGGAAGTTTCACTTTTTGTCCAATAAAAATGTCCGATAATTAAAGAATTTCTAGTTTCTCTATTTTCATCTATCATTTGTGACTTCTTGAATTTTATGACAGAAGAAATTGTTCGTATAAAATTGAAAATTGAGAAATCTGAAATACATATTCGTATAAAGATACGCAGACTACTTATAACTTTGGATTACCCTTTGGACGAGATGATTTGGAACGAATGCAGACGCGTGCAAAGTCATTTCGATGAACAATGGAGTGTTCTATTGTGCGAGTGTATTGCAAAACAGAACTGTGCTTAAAATTCGACGCTAGCATACGTTCTATATCGCATAAATAAATAAAGTATAGTAACATCTAGTGCTACGGGTGGGTCAAAATGACCCTGCATTCGCTACACAAGGGGCGAGGGGTGCGTCATCGCAAAACTGGCAACCGAATTGTTTAATTATCGAATAATTACGAAAGAAGAAAATGTGCAATAGAACAATGAACGAATAATAGAACAATGCTTTTAGATTATTCCAATGTCCCTACAGTGCTCTATTTCACCCAAACGTTCAAACAATTCCGCTAATTAAAAAATGAAAGACCAGTCGTCGAACCATGGTTCAGCGTAAAATAGCAATGTTCTCGTTTCAACCCATATTGCGATGAGCACCCACTATCACGATTAGACTGTCGATTTTATACATTTATGACAAAAATATGTCGAATTCGAAACAGTAGAAGCATTTAATCAATTTAAACATATTAACTTCAACTGATCGAAATTATTAAGAAAAGAAATGAATATCAAATTTTCATTTCGCACAAAAAAAGTCTGCAGTCTAGTCGCGATAGACGGTCCGTGGTCGGATGAAAATGAGCCGCGTACACCGCGAGATACAAAGAAGACGTGTAAACATAATATAATCACGGGTCGATCGAAACATGGACAAGATTTAAGACACAGCAACCCAAATTCCAAAAGCGCACGTAAAGAACTTTGCTAAGCCTTAAAATTATATTCTAGAAGCGAACGACGGGCAACGGTAACGGAAATGGACGAGGATTCGGGATCCAAGGTTCGTGACAGAGGATCGACAGAGATTAGGATCAACGAAAAATCTAGGATCAACTCACTGGTGTCTAATTGGCCTGGACTGTTTTTGGGGGCCGAGGGTCGGCTCGCTGACACTCGAGCGCTGTTCTCCTTCATGGTGGCCGCGTCCACGGTGTTCTGTCTCTTGAAATTGCTACCGCCTGTTCCTCCTGTCACCGTTCCCCCGGTGGTCGCTGTCGCGTGATTATGGTTCGTCGCGTTCCCTGGGCTCGACGTTCCACCTGACGAGGTAAACTCGAATGCGATCAACCGAACAACACCAGCTTACCAACGTTCTCGCTCTCCTAACTACGCGAAGCGTCGTTGCTCCGGAGACGGTGCGTCGACCACCTAGAATCTAGGTCCTAGATATACCAATCATGGGAAACGAGCACTGCCCTGGGCTAGGTCTACGGGAACCAACACAGTGCATTCAAACAAACTCACGGACTGAATTTATTTCAGACGTACCCAGTAGCGCATAATCCTCGAGCTGGTCTTGCTAGCCTGAACCTTTTGCTACCCCCTACGTTAATTACATTGATCTTTACCGTGCTCTTCGTGTTTTAATGCGTTGGGGGTTTTTCCTTGAATTTTATCAGATGAACCAGTAGCGTAATCTTTACTTTACCGGTCGGAGGAGTTAATGCGAATCTTCTGCTACCCCCCAATGTTAATCACATTGATTTCATCGGTGCAGTTTGTTTGTGTAGTATTTGCGATAATTAGTGGGTTTGTTATATGATTGTCACGATTTTTTAAAAGAAAAGGAGAACCACAATTGGATCTTGTTTCTCAATTTTTTTTTCTAGCTGTACCAGTGACATAATCTTTACTTTACCGGTTGGTACAGTTGCTACGAAACTTTTGCTACCCCCTGTATTAATTATATTGATTTCATTATAGTCGTTTGCGCACGTCAAATTGTTTTAGAACACCATTCATAGTTCTCGAGATTTTTGTCAGCTGTACTAAAGGCACGATCTTCGCATTACCAGTTGATCTTGTTAGTGGGAACATAAGTGCATTGATTTTAATGCTGGCGTTTGATCACGACGCAATCTATGCTCGGTAAGATTTTAGTTGTAGGATATAGGACGATCCACTTACGAAGTGTTTCAAGACCGGTCGAAACCCGTCTACTGGGTTTTGGATTGCTAGCGGAAATACTTCTGTGAACACCTCTGTGCGATGGGCTTTGTACGGCGCCGCCCGTTCCTCCACCGCTTCCTCCGCCCCCGCCTCCACCTGAGCCCGCCTGCGGCGGAATGTTGCGCAGCGACAACGAGCTGCCTGACCGCGAACCGTCCGATTCCGGCTGTGAACCCAGACGATTCAATTAGTATTAATTGGCTTCACCGTTCCTTTACCTTCGCTCGATCATCCCCCTTGCCGACATCCCCCATAGCTTCGCTCTAGAGCTCCCACTCGCTGCGACTCGACATTCCCTTCAAACACTGCACGTAGCTACCAGTGCTCTTCATCGTCCAAACTTGCACTCGAGAAATCTATTTAGTCATTTCCAACAGAAGCATGTTTATCATTTCAAGAATTGTAATGTACAACAATTTTCAGACGTTCTAATCTAAAGAATCGGACGCGTTAACCTCTTAACTGCGGAATTTCATTTTAAAGAATACACCACAGAGTGCGGAATTAAAATCAACCGAGTATACACGTCGCACGCAGGGCAATGTGTTCTATTATAAATTTTACAAAAAACTAGGAAGGATTACATTTTTATTTGATAAAAACATTAACAATTCATTCTTGAAAAAGATTATTGTTATTGCACCGCGATAGAGATTTTGATTGACGTGTATACGCGTCGAACGCAGTTAACTGGTTAATACAGTTTTTAGACATTCAGCAAACTTATGATCTGAGCACTCTACTCGTCGAAATCAGCACTCTAACGCAATCGTAGAGTATGCGAGTTCAGTTTCAGGGTAGAAGGGTGAAGAATTATCGAGCAACAGCGAGAGCCCTAATTCGCTCGGATCAGAGACGTTGAACCGGTGGCCCCGTGGCCCCAGTTGGCCCCGAGTCGGAGCCAAAGCGGAAGAATCGCAAAGATGTAGCTTCTTCGTCGATGCGGTTCTCGTTTCCTCGGATGACGTCGACTCGGGGCCATTTATTTCTCTCGGAGCCTTCTAGCCCCCAGGGGCCAGCAACTGGATATAGATGCTACTGGCTCGGATTCTACTCACATCGGTGGTCTTTCTTCCTAAGAGTAAGTACGTGGCGAACGCGTCATCGTACTTGGCCTGTTCCAGTGAGTCCTCTATCTGGTTTCTCGTATACCCCATGCTAGCCAGGGCCTCTAAAACAAACAGGCGTAGCGGCATAGTCACAACCACTAAGAATGTCGGCGTGACGCGTCATGCGACTACGTCAACACGAACCCATGCGCTCGGCTATCTCATCTACGATGAACAGGACCGTGCCGAACAAACATGTAGAAACCTCCATTTTAAAGAACGCCTCGACTTTCTACTTCTATTCTACTTTTTCTGTTTGCCGATCCAACTTTTTTTAAACAGCCTGCTACAGGTTTTGCACTTTATCTTGATCCTTTTGTAGATCGTATTCACCGTTTTGCACGCCGAAGTAAACCTCGCGCAGGTCATATTCGCCCTCGTGCATATCGAATTCACCGTTTCTCGAAATCAGCCATTACAGACGAGCCTGCGTATACGTCAAATCGATATTCTATGTTCACTGTTGTATGCGATAAAATTTTGAATTTACGAACGATCAATGTGATTTGATAAAACTTGATCAACAAACGAGAGAGTTTCGATTTGAGAGACGGCGAGTTTGGTCTCCAAGAGGGTGAAATCGCGATGCAAAACCTGTATCGAGCAGTCGTCCTCTGGCTCAAAAATGTTCCATATTCTTTCTTGAATTTTCTCGAAATTCTAAATATGTAATCGCAAGACTGCGGATATTCGGGCGAAATAAAGATCAATCGCAATTGAAAAAGAATCCAAGTCGATTGTAAGAAACAGAAGTTAGGGCGCACTATTTCGGTAGTCAGCCATCCAAACAATAAATTACTTAAAAATAAGGGATAACTACCAACAATTATATCTAGCACAATGGTCAGCCTATTTCTCACTTTGAATGTACAGCTGCATGTGTCCTCGTGTGAAAAATTGAGAAAGTAGTGTATTAACAATAACAACGATCAAGATAGCTGACTACTGGGCTTTGAATGGCTGACTACTGGAACAATTACTCCACATAAAAGTGCATTCCAAATAATTTGAATAGTCCATATTCGTGATAAGTACAGAGAATCCGCAGCCTATTTGCTCCGGTGAAACGTGTGAAACAGAGGAGAGGAGGATCGATAAGAATAATAGAACACAGTTGAAAATATTGGAGAGTTCGAACGGCAACTTCGGAACAATAAGATCGTGCTCGAACTGGTTCAAACTTGGAGGAGTTCGAAGTTCGGTGGCAGCCAAAGGGCGCAAGCATAATGGCAGTCCATTAGCGTTGTGCCCCCGGCCCGGAGGCGTGAAAATAGTTCGCCACGGCCCTGAAGACAAGAGGGATGTACGGTATAAACAAGGGTACATAGTAAACTAAAGGGTTATTCAGAATAAGCCTTGGGTGGGTATTGCCGTGCAGTAAAAAAGGAGGAACACCTACTCGGAGACACCTTCTGGTTAAATTACGATTTACCGTATCGGTTAGGGTTAATCCCGCCACAGTTAGGGCGACAGGTGTCACCGAAGCTACCCGACTAAACAGGAGGACACCTCCGCTTATTGTTGCACCAACGACTTATATCTCTCGAGGTGTATCGAGAATCGTTCGATTTACGACCACCACCCTCGGACGATTCGATGGCACTACCAGCGAATAACGATGCGGCGCGTTGGTGGTCGCAAACGATGCAACGGTACATTTACATATGTAAAAACAATAAGTAGTAAGTGTTATGTACATACTGGCAGACTCACCTATCCTCTTGTGGTCTTTATAATCGGGTTCGGGTTCTAAGTACGGTTTCAGCTCGTCGTCGTCGTACCCCATGTTCATCCATTTGTCTTTCATTATAGTCTACAGAGGCAGCGCGCGAGAAAGAAAAGAGAAAGACGCCGATTAAATGCATCGCCCGTGAATCATGACGATGGAACGCGTTCCACAGGCCGTGACAAACCAGGCAACAGTTGCTGCATTTTCGTCTCTGATTTTCCACACAAAAATCTATCTTTCCGTGGACAATCAAATATTCCACGCATTCCGTCAAACCGAGATTTCTTCCCAGTGACTACGGATTTTTATGCAAAATCAAAATTATTCATGTAAGTCATATAAACGTTCAGAATATTTCCATTCTACTTGCATGATTTCTATCATTTCAATTAAACTGATCCAGTCCGATCACAGAATAAATAATTAAACGTTTAGTAATTTATTCAATTGTACAACCAAATTTAATGTAGAAAATATTTTGAATAATAATATAGTAATTTTTAGTGGCGTCTCAAAGTCGAGTGCTAAGAGATAATTGTAGCAAGCTTAAATTCTTTACATGTTCTTATAAATTTGTATAAATGCATAAAATCCGCAGTCTGGTTTTGTCGAATATTCGTTCATCGATTCAAGGTTAAAATTTCGAAAACAGAGACTGTCCCGTTGCCTGCATCCGCGAGCCAAGCTTGTGTTTACCTCTAAGGAGGCCCGTTTCGTCGGGTTGAGCACCAGAAACTTCTTCAGCAGATTCTCGCAGTCGGTCGACATGTAGAACGGGATTCTATATTTCCCTCTGAGCACTCTTTCCCTCAATTCCCTTAATGTCGAGCCGTCGAAAGGTAACGAGCCCGACACTAGAGTGTACAGTATCACGCCCAACGACCATACGTCCACCTCTGGTCCGTCGTATTTTCTACCTGTTGACACACATGCAAACAATTAAAATACAGCAAATCCTAGCGTTCGTCATCACTTTTTTTCAACTAAATTGTTTTCACGTTTCGCGAAGGTAGCACGTTGCACTTTACCCCCTTTGCATTCGACTATCTCCTGCGAGGTACCATTCAAAATGACTATACTGTAAGTGAAAACAAATTCTATATTGCGTCTTTATATTTAATAAATTACTGAACACGTATGGACAAAATGAATGAACAAATGAACGAATGAAATGTTTCATATGGACAAAATGAAATGATGTTCTGTGAGTGCAAACGGTTGATAAAACATTTACACTATCGTCCACAAGTATTTGACCATCTTCAGTTAATCGAAAATATACGAAATATATTTCAAATAAGGCATCCTTATAACGCGTAAACTATTTACAATGTTTCTATGTCAAAGTAATTTAACAGATTACCGACCGGTGTTTATTGCATAATTTTGAAAAATCTATAGTACATGGCTGAACACTTTTTAATGGAACCTTTAACAGTAACAGCAATTTTCAATGTGAACTAACAAAACACCCTCGATAACGTCATCCAATAGTTTTATTTAAGATTGCAATCTAGAAGAAAATTTCTGTGCTTCCTTTTGGTACAGCAGAGTTATTGAAAATTCTATTAATAGACTTCCCGTAGGTAAAGTGTTAACACATTACCGACCGGTGATTATTGCATAATTTTGAAGAATCTATGGTTCGTGGCTGAACGCTTTTTAATGGAACCTTCAATAGCAACAGCAATTTTCATTGTGAACTAACAAGTCACTCTCAATAATGTCATCTAATACTTTCATTTAAGATTCTAATGTAAAAGAAAATTTCTATGCTTTCTTTTGCTACAGCAGAATTATTGAAAATCCTATTAATAGGCTTCCGGTAGGTAAAGTGTTAACACATTACCGACCGGTGATTATTGCATAATTTTGAAAAATCTATGGTTCATGGCTTAACGCTTTTTAATGGGACCTTCAATAGCAACAGCAATTTTCATTGTGAACTAACAAGTCACCCTCAATAATGTCATCTAATACTTTCTCATTTAAGATTCTAACGTAAAAGAAAATTTCTATGCTTTCTTTTGGTACATCAGAATTATTGAAAATCCTATTAATAGGCTTTCGGTAAGTAAAGTGTTAACACATTACCGACCGGTGATTATTGTATAATTTTGAAAAATCTATGGTTCATGGCTGAACGCTTTTTAATGGAACCTTCAATAGCAACAGCAATTTTCATTGTGAACTATCAAGTCACCCTCAATAATGTCAACTAATACTTTCATTTAAGATTCTAATGTAAAAGAAAATTTCTATGCTTTCTTTTGCTACAGCAGAATTATTGAAAATCCTATTAATAGGCTTCCGGTAGGTAAAGTGTTAACACATTACCGACCGGTGATTATTGCATAATTTTGAAAAATCTATGGTTCATGGCTGAACGCTTTTTAATGGAACCTTCAATAGCAACAGCAATTTTCATTGTGAACTATCAAGTCACCCTCAATAATATCAACTAATACTTTCATTTAAGATCTTTAAGAACTTTTGGTACAGCAGAATTATTGAAAATCCTATTAACCCTTAACACTCGGATGGCGCCTCTGAGGCGCTATTAAAAATGGCTGTACTATTATTTAAAATATTGTTTACACTATTAGATTTGTCGGTATTTCATCAATTACTAAAGATGTAAGTATTGTACGAGGTATTATATCAATTCCACATCTACCAAATTTAAAGAATCATAGAGAATGGAAATATTCTAGGTCAGAAGAGACGTCTGATTTTCGAGTTAAGAAATTTTCTATGCTTTCTTTTGGAACAGCAGAATTATTGAAAATCCTATTAACACTTAGCACTGGAGTGGTGCCTCTAAGGCGCTATTAAAAATGGCTGTACTATTATTTAAAATATTGTTTACACTAATAGATTTGTCGGTAATTCATCAATTACTAAAGGTTTAAGTATTGTACGAGGTTTTATATCAATTCCACATCTACCAAATTTAAAGAATCATAGAGAATGGAAATATTCTAGGTCAGAAAAGACGTCTGATTTTCGATTTAAAATAGCTCCGAGTGCAATAAGCTTCCGGTAGGTAAAGTGCTAAGTTATAACGTTGATACAAACTTTTAGATTCGATTCCGCCAAGTGGTCAAACACTTATGGACGGCAGTGTGATTCGCGTGTAACAAAATATCGATGTTTGGAAAATGAAACATCAGAACCCTTAGGCTGAGAGCCTGAAGAGCAACGTACCCTGAAATAGCTCGGGCGCCGCGTACGGCGGTGATCCGCAGAAGGTGTCGAGCTTGTTGCCCGGCGTGAACTCGTTGCTGAACCCGAAGTCGGCGATTTTGATGTTCATCTCGCTGTCGAGCAACAAATTCTCGGCCTTCAAGTCTCTGTGGATGATCTTCTTTTGATGGCAGTATTGCACAGCGGAGACGATCTGCCTGAACTTCGCTCGCGCTTCCTTCTCCTTCATTCGACCGTGCAGCACCAAGTAGTCGAAGACCTCGCCACCGCTGGCGTACTCCATCACCAGGTACAGGGTCTTCTCAGTCTCGATCACTTGGAAAAGCTTCACTATGTTCGGATGGTCGAGCATCTTCATTATCCTCACCTCCCGGAATAACTGGAACCCAAACATCGACGATCAGCTATCGGAAGAAGAAACCTAATCCGCGATTTTCCTAACGGTTGAAAAATAGCTTGCTGCTTTCCACAGCTGGAACCGAGCCCGATTCTAAGAAACTTAACTAGATCTAGACCTAGCCCAGACCAAGAAGTAGGTTCAAACTCTTTACAACCACTACGAGAAGCAAGCGACACTTTCAAGTGTAATCGATCCTTGGCCGAGTGGATGCAAACGTCCCGCGAGCACTTGCACCGGGACACTTCCGTTTCCCGCGACACTTCCGTTTCCCGCGAGTTCCAGCTAATCTTTACAAACGCGAAGGAAACGGAGAATTATTCCGCAGTGGTGTTTCTTCGAAAAATGTCTGGCGGTCTCTGAGAATCGAACTTTGCGTTTCATCTGTGCGGAATGTGTTTCTTGAGAATGCGAGAATATAAATGGAAGTTCGCGAGATGTTGCGAATTCGAAGAAGGAAAGAGAAATAGGTGAAGTACTGTCGCAGCGTTTGTTACGCAACGATTTCCGAAGGACGTTGTATATATACGTGGGGTTTAAGGTTGTTCCTCGGGCGAACGCTTACCTTCTGAAGGCTGTTCGGGTTCAGTTGAGTCTTGTCGATTATCTTGATAGCCACTTCTTTCCCAGTCGGCACGTGCTTGGCAAGTTTTACCTTGGCGAAGTTGCCCTTGCCGATGGTTTTGAGTAATTTGTACTTGCCGATGTGGGGTTCCTCCGAAGTCCGACTCCTCGACGAGAGCCGACCGACGCTACTCGACACTCCCACGCCATCCCCTGGCTGAAACGAACATCAAACAAAAGAGACACCATTAAAGACTTTTGCCGGGCACACAAACACAGAAATCACGGTGTCGCGTCGAACGAGAAAACTTTTCCGCGCGGTCGCGGTCGCTGTTGCGGGAACGTTCGCTTTTCCTCGGACGATAAACTGCTTTTTGCACGGGCTCGCACACAGTCGTGGAAAACAAGTTGACGATCTCGCAACTTCTGGGGGAATTAATAGAATCGTAGGCTGCGGATCTTCATGCGTTTACGACGAGATCGAATCAGAAGACGATCGATAAAAACAGCGTGTCTCGTCGAAACCTGAATTAACCCTTTGAGAACGGACGCATTCGATTTCTAAAATTGAAAGCGAACAACTTCAAGAAGATGTTCAGAGCCAAGGCGTACCAATTCAGAAGAATTGTATCAGGTGAGAAATCAGGTGTGTATAAAATTGAATTGCAAAGGGTTAATGTCGGTTTATGGAAGTTGAAGGAAGCTTGTAGCAGCGAGGTGTATCGAATTTGTAAATTCCGCGGCACGCGTCGTTTATTTGCGAATCGCGCTTCACGTTTCCAGGAACGAACAGACGATCCTCAATGGAATTAATTGAACCTCGTTAAAGCTGCAAAGCTGCACACCGCCCGGATACGGATCGTTTCGAAAGAAGCGCGACGCCACGAGCGTGTCGCGTGGACCAACAACGTTTGCGGTGACACGGTTCGATTTCATTTCGCGAACACACTCGTCAACAAAAGACTTAACTTTCAACGAGAGGTCGGTCTACTTTTACTTCGAGAGATTCGTTACGCGGTCCGCTCCGTTTCGTTTCGTTTCGCGCGAAAAACAGCTTTTTCCTTTCCATAAAGCAAATCGCGCAACACCGGGCCAGCAGAAAAGCGACTTCTCCGTTTTGCGGATGCGTAAATCGATTCGCCACCGTTCTTATCGGTTTATTTAATCAATTATGTAATAGCCGATGCTTTTCCGCGAGTCTCCGCCTCATCGTTCCGCAAGCCTCTTAACTCTTAACCCCTCGCGATGAAACGTGATTTTACTCGATGGAATGTATCGCATATTCGAACGAGTTTCTGTAGCGTTCGTACCGTTGCCGGACCGTGATTTTTCAGCGAACGTTCTCTCAAATGTGATCGAATGGGAATTCCTAGATAATTTTCGGATTTTTCAGCACGTTAACGGGAAACAATTTTTCACTTTCCCACCGATCCGACAGATAGAAACGTAAAATTAACGATCGCATGTAGAGAAGACGCACCGTGTGATATTTCAGCAATCCGGCGACGTAATACACGTTAAATCGCATCGCGAATAAAGTATTAAGTAGAAAAGCGAATAATATCATCGGAAATCAATCTCCTCTCGACACGATCGCTCGATCCGCTAGATTGCTAACCCTTTGCACTCGACTGTCCTCTCTAAGGAACATCGCCAACCTGTCCAGCAAATTGAACGCCCATTTCGAGAGAACGGGAGGAATAGATAGACGCAAAGAAATAGACAGCGGAACTTTAAGCGAAATCAAAATTGTCTGGATAAATTGTACAATGCAGGAGCTAAATAGAAAATCCGCAGTCTACGAACAAACCACTAAAATGTTGAACAGCTTTCCGTTTACCAGTTTCAATATAATAATGACTAGCGAGGAACATTTTTAACAAAATGCGCTAAATGCGAATGATATGCGTTATTCTTACGACGAAGTGCGACTCCTCTCTTTTGCAATTGATGTTTCAACCTTTTAACCCGTCACCTGTCAACAATTTATCACTTTCTTCCGAATTTAACGAATAATTCGCTTCGTTCGCTTCACACAGACCGTGGATCTTTACGCAAGCTATAAATTTCATGGTTTATTTTGTACGAACCAGGATGAGAAGCAAGTTCAATCGATCAACTGTAGAATTCCTCGCGCATAATCTCGAGACATCGTTAATTTACTTTCTACACGGGTTTCTTTGTACTCAAAGAATGTGGACACGAATGCATAAAGTTCTGCAGTCCGGTTACAACAATTCCATTTGTCTCGCGTCCGTCTCTCGACACGTCCCCGATCGAAAAGTTACTCGGTTGAAAAAGGTTCGAGCGAAAACAGGAGGCACGCGACAAATACGTTCCATTCCGTTGCGTGAAATTTTTCGGGAAAATCCTACAGCGAGAGGGTTCAACCGATCGAAATATCGAAACACGTTTACATTCCGGGCATAAACTTTCGCACAGAAAAAACGATCACTTCGGAGAAGAGCGTCCAAGTGCAAAGGGCCGAGATATATCGCAGATAGACGAATCGCTGGATCATCTAGATTGTTACCCGCGCGTGGCCACGAGTGACCATCTTGCAAGAGGTGGCAGCAGCAACTTTCGAGGCCGCCAGCTTGGCTGGTTCGTCGATCGATCTTTTCGACGTCCCGAGGGATAGAAAGAGGTTCGCGTGGCCGTAAAAAAGCGAGCGTCGTCGACGTCGTCGACGTCGGTGACGACGAAGAAGCGGCTGTCCGCTTCTATCTGTCTTACGCGGCGCACACCCGCGTCGTTCGAACAAGCTGAACAACACTCTCCGCGTTAAACGAGAAATGAAAAAGGCAAGAAGGGCCGACGATCTGCGCCAGCGAGTCGGACACGATCCTCTTCGCGTGTTTCGTCCTGGCTGGCCATTTTTGTTCTCGAGACCCGCCGCGGCCCGACATGTCCGCCGACGAACTTGTTTACAGCTACGTATGTACAACGATGGAGGCACGAAACAACGCGATCAACTTGGCGTCGACTTGGTCCTGGGACGATCGGTCATCCTCCTTGGCGATCAGGTACGAGGTTGAGAGCAGAATTTCGACTTGTCTCGAGCGAAAAGAATGCACGTTGAACGACAGTTCCGTCTGGCTACATCCTGCGATTCGCACAGGTCCGCGAACAGGATAGAAACAAGAGTAAAAACGAAGTCTGACGTTCGACAACAGTTCTGCGGTTCGCTGGAACACAGATCCGCGGATTTCGTTCGAGCAAACCGACCAGAACGAAGTCTGGCGTTCAACACGGCTATTTACATCCCGGCGATTCACTGGAACACAGATCCGTGGATCGCGACACTATGTCAAAGCATCACACTGTCGGGGTTATCCTTGACACGGAGAGAGCACACGGCGAAGATCGATCGTCGGTGGGTCTGGCGACGAACTTTCACCGAATCACCGTGGCACGTTCGAGTGCACCGAAACGGGTTCACAACCGGGAACGAAGAAACGGGACCGGGTGGATCGATCCAGGTTTTTTCGACGAACGTTTCGCGCCGATTGCCAGCGAAAGAAGGTATGCACGAGCGTTATCGAGAGGCCGTGTGTACCCGGCAGAATGTATCTGCGGGTTAAACGCACGGATCACCACGGAGGCTGGAAGACGGCGGCTCGTGGAGCTCGGAGGGATCGATGGACGATTGAAGCCGTGGCTTCGGAGGCGTGTCGTAGGTGTATTCGACGTCACTGATCCCCGGTGCTGGCCGGCGTTGGTCCGAGGGCTCGTCTGGCGGCGAGCAGCGCATCCTCGTCGGCTCCGGAACACACTTCTCGATCGCTATCGACGGGAGAAGGAAGAGAGACACGGCTCGAACACCCGTCGTTGCGAGAGGCTGGCCGTCGTCGAAGTTGCCCGTCCGACGACGACCGTGTCCTCGACGAGCCGCGAG
Source organism: Lasioglossum figueresi (assembly GCA_028455805.1). NCBI lineage: Eukaryota > Metazoa > Arthropoda > Insecta > Hymenoptera > Halictidae > Lasioglossum > Lasioglossum figueresi. The sequence goes on along the minus strand of CM052202.1, from coordinate 4,090,604 downwards.
TCACCCAGCAGAACAGTCCACAGCCGAGGGATGCTTTCCGCGGAATCAATACGCGACCCCACCACCCCCTGGTCGCTGGAAACGTGGCAGCAAACCACCCTTGAAAGCCTCTACCCTCCCTGCCTGGATGTCTGCCTGTTTGCCTGCCTTGCCTGCCTGCCTAGCCTGCTGGCTTCCCTACACCACCTTCCTCGCGAGTTGCCCCGACGACCACCAAGACCAATTTTCCACGCATGCGCCCAGCTTGCCTACCATAAGGGTTGGACGCCTGTGCTACCGTCGCGCCGCGCAGCGTCGCCAGTTTTTTCGGCGTACCCTCTCTCCACTCTCTCCTCTTCTCTCCTCTTTCTTCAACCATTCCTCCACTTACTCCAGAAGGGACGTGCTCGCTCGCTTTGCCCTTCTGCGCGCGATCGAAATCGAATTCCATTCCGGTCAGCTGATCGCAGACGAGTCACCGATATCCAACGCCCCGGAGACGCGTCGAAGCTCTGAACGGCGTCGGGATTTTAATTTGCCGAGTCCCCGTGCCGACGACTTCGGATACGGCAGCGAAATTGAATCGGCGAAATGATTCTTCTGCCAGAGATCTCCAAGTTACCCGTACGCTGCAGAAATCGTAATCCACCGAGCCCCCGGAACATGTATTAACCCTTTGCGCTCGATTGGTGACTCTGAGGCGCCACTGAACATTGCTGTACCATTATTCGCAGTATTTTTTACATTGTTAAATATGTCGGTTTCTAATCAGTTACTAAACATTTAGGTATTGAACGAGGTATTGTACCAATTTCGTATCCATGGAATTTAGAAAGTTATAGGGAGCGGAGATGATCTATGTCCGAAGATATGTTTAATTTGTTAGGTAAAATAGCTCCGAGTGCAAAGAGTTAACCCTTTGCACTCGGAGCTATTTTAACGAGAAAATCGAACGTTTCTCCTGACCGAGAATCATTTCCGTTCTGTATGATTTTTTAAATTTGGTAGATATGAAATCGGTATAATAGCTCGTGCAATACTTAAATGTTTAGTGATTGGTTAGATACCGACATATCTGTAGCATCGTAAATTCGTCACAACCGTCGCCGAGCCTAGACTCATGTTTCAGGATTTACGATTATCTCCAGGAAGCATAATTTTTAGGAACCGAACGTGAGGTCTGCGTGGGGCCTGCGCGGGCCATAAAGAGGAACCGTTTGGGCCGTCGGGAAAGTCCGAAGGTCCCTGGGAAAGCTGAAGGGGACAGAAGGGTTCATCGGAAAGTACCGATGGGCGAGAGAGCAGAGTTGTTTTCCGCGTCGAACCGAGCGGTACGAGTCGTAGCGAGTTGGAGCTGTGCTCGCATATTTATCACGTGTGCTTATTGTTTAAATTCTATTAAATTGTTTTATTCCCTATATCGGATTTCAAATAATCCCCACATATCTAATAATGTAAACAATATTTTAAATAATAGTAATGTTTAGCGACTCCTCAGCGGCGCCACTCGAGTGCCAAGGGTTAACCCTTGCAGGGCCGAGTTAAGCTAGCGCGGGGCCCGTAGCAAATGTTACCTGGGGGCCCTAGGTTTTGCATGATAATAAAACAAAACACAATGAAGTACCTTTTTTAGCAGAAATATCTGTTAATAGGACTTTTTCTGCTGCAAGCGCGGGGCCCGCAGCATTTGCTACTTCTGCTACTGGGCTTAATCCGGCATTGCCTGTTGCCATTGAAAATTGCTACGCCGCTGTTCAAAACATCGTTTACGGTATTGAATTTGATTTTATCAACTACATTACCGAGGAGCGAGGAAAATGTACAGAATTTAGTTGCTAACATAGATACAGATTAGTTGCTAACATAAATTGGGAGCTAACAATGACGTACGTTGAATACGACGTTGCGTTCGCGTCTGCGCAGCAACTTACGATCTCTGTACAGTACCGACTCCTAGATCTTCTCTCGAAGCATACATGCATATCGATCGTGCGACTCGACAAGCGTTCAAGTGATTTTTAGAAGATGCGGAATGAGGATGTCGATCGCAGCAGCATCCCACGATCATTGTACAACGATAGACACTCCACAGGCACGACGAAGCATGGGGAGAGCCTATTACTTCAGCTCGGTGGAACGAGTGTCGGACTGGTTCGCGTCAGGGTTCAAACTCGCGGAAACGCGTCAGCGAGGTACGCTCGAGTAGCCCTAAGCTCGCACGTCCCTACAGGGCGTAGCATGATCGTTTCACGGTTTCGAAGTTCAGACGAGCACCGACCTGGGTGAAAACAAAGGACATCGTGGGATACTCGAGTCTCCTAACAAGAGCCATAGAGAAGGATCGAGCCCCCCTTCGTTCGCTCCTCCTTTCACGATTACACGAATTTCATTTGATCAAGGTTCGCGATACGAACGTGGCTTCTTTGCTGTTTGTTTTTTTTTTTCAGAGAAACTATCCAGCAGAAGATAATCGTGACACGAAGATGATCGAATTAATTCGGACATCTTCGAGTAAACCGTGCGAGATTGTAAACGTCACATGTCTGTGACGCTGGTAGCAAACGTGTTAAGTTACTTCTAAGCTCGCTCCTCCTTTCACGATGATCGAATTAATTCGAACATCTTTGAGTAAACCGTGCGAGATTGTAAACGTCACATGTCTGTGACGCTGGTAGCAAACGTGTTAAGTTACTTCTAAGCTCGCTCCTCCTTTCACGATGATCGGATTAATTCGAACATCTTTGAGTATACCGTGCGAGTTTGTAAACGTCACATGTCTGTGACGCTGGTAGCAAACGTGTTAAGTTACTTCTAAGTTCGCTCCTCCTTTCACGATGATCGGATTAATTCGAACATCTTTGAGTAAACCGTGCGAGATTATAAACGTCACATGTCTGTAACGCTGGTAGCAAACGTGTTAAGTTACTTCTAAGTTCGCTCCTCCTTTCACGATGATCGAATTAATTCGAACATCTTTGAGTAAACCGTGCGAGATTGTAAACGTCACGTGTCTGTGACGCTGGTAGCAAACGTGTTAAGTTACTTCTAAGCTCGCTCCTCCTTTCACGATGATCGAATTAATTCGAACATCTTTGAGTAAACCGTGCGAGATTGTAAACGTCACATGTCTGTAACGCTGGTAGCAAACGTGTTAAGTTACTTCTAAGCTCGCTCCTCCTTTCACGATGATCGAATTAATTCGAACATCTTCGAGTAAACCGTGCGGGATTGTAAACGTCACATGTCTGTGACGCTGGTAGCAAACGTGTTAAGTTACTTCTAAGTTCGCTCCTCCTTTCACGATGATCGAATTAATTCGAACATCTTTGAGTAAACCGTGCGAGTTTGTAAACTTCACATGTCTGTGACGCTGGTAGCAAACGTGTTAAGTTACTTCTAAGTTCGCTCCTCCTTTCACGATGATCGGATTAATTCGAACATCTTTGAGTAAACCGTGCGAGATTGTAAACGTCACATGTCTGTGACGCTGGTAGCAAACGTGTTAAGTCACTTCTAAAACAGATGAAGGATTAACATGATTTGATAATATCGATAGCAGTTCCGGCCGACTGAAACGATTAAAGAAAGAAGGTCCTGCGTTCTGCATAAAGATCCATAGTCTATTACTTTATTTCGGACCCAGGAAGGAAGCCTTCGAGTTCTTCCGGCGCCTGGTGTATCGTAAACCTTGTAATCCTCCACGGTCTTCCACCTCCACGACCGATTTGGTACGGACTCGAGGGAATGAAGAAAAAAGAAAACGCCCTAAGCTGACCATTGGCAATTTTCCCTCCAGCAATATTCTACAAGTAACTCGTCGAAATTCGCACTCCTTGGGGAGGGGATTGTTGGCGGAGGACACGCGATTGAATTAACTTCGAATATCGGGAGAACCGAGTCGATTCTCGTCAAGCATCGTGCGCCAGGAATACTCGCGACTACCAGTTTGTTGCATATTTAATGGAATGATTAAGAGCTAAGCTCCGCCAGGAAGCTGCCACGAAAGTGCAAGGAGCTTAACAGTCCGCGTCCGTCTTCCCAGTCGGAGGACAGTGTTTCTCGGTTTGAATCGAGTCCGCGCAATATCTACCTCCTTCTCGTTTTGACTGGCCTTCCGCATGATGTCCGACAGCGGCTTTAGAGCATTGCGGACCGCATTGTTTTGGTGCTGAGGCTGCTGCTGCTGCTGCTGCTGCTGCTGTTGATGCTGCCGTCGATGGTCTTTCTTTCCAACAATAGGAACCGCTCGGGTCTGGTGTGCCCTGGTGTGTGCTCGCAACGATATCTCCGCTTCCTGTCCGCGACGGGTGTCCGAGGCGGTTCTGGACAGTTTCGTCGCAATCTTCTTCACCGTGATCCCCGAGTTTCCCGTCGAGTTCCTCGTCGCGTCGCCTCGTTGCAACGGGGAGGCCCTTTTCGTGCGAATTCACCGTCAAAACATTTGTTTTTGTTTGCTTTTCTCGTTTCTGTTCCGCGTTTCGAACGGGGGGGGACGTTTTCGTTCCGTGAATTTATCGCGAGAATTGTCATTGCTGATCTTCGAGAGACAGACGCTGAAATCTCGTGATGGAGTTTCAACGTCCGCGACTGGAAGTTTTGACAAACATCGCGGGGAATGTTACAAGAGTCGATTCTACGATTAAGCTTCCGCGAGAGACGTTATGCACTTCTTAAACGGATTCTCGACGGATACTTTTGATCAGTTAGACTGCGGATTTTATGTGTTCGCGATAAGAATTAGCAGATTCGATTGAGCAGAGCGAAAATATATACAGCAGCGTAGAAAAGTTTAAGACGCTGTAAGAAAGACGATAACTGTTTTAGTATTGCGCTATACGATTTGAACTTTTTTGGGAAGCCAGAGCAATTAGTTTACTACAGGATTGTGAAAAGAAATTCTTTCAAAAATTGCAATTGATCGGAATTGTTGAAAAAATACCTATACAGGGTGGGGCGCTAACTATGTCCACTTTGAATATTGCCGTTATTTGTAATAATATGAAAAAATGTTGTATACAAAACCTACACGGTATAGAGGGTGACATATTGTGGCACAAACATTTTCTGCGTGGGTGAACGCATAGAGGAGATTTCAAGGTCACCTTGATTTTTTTAAATCGAAAGACCTACTTTCTGTATCATAAATCGATAGATTATCGAATTCCGAGTAAAAATGTATTGACCTTCGTATGCCCTACACCTAATAGTTAACGAAATATTATCCAAAGAAGAACTATTAGATATAGGGCATATCAAGGTCAATACATTTTTACTCAGAATTCGATGATCTATCGATCCATGACACAGAAACTATATCTTTCCATTTAAGAAACGTAAGATGACCTTGAAATCTCCTCTATGCATCCACCCGCGTAGAAAATGTTTGAGTTTTAATTTTTTTATTATTTTTTTAAGTTTTGTATACAACATGTTTTCATATTACTACAAATAACGGCAATATTCAAAGTGGACATAGCTAGCGCCCCACACTGTATATTAAAAATTTTAAAAATACGTTTTGTCAATCCGTGTCAATTAAACATATTCTGAAAATTTCGCCAAAGTCGGTCGACGTTGCAACGAGCTACAAACGTTTAAAGACGGTAAAAATGGCAGATTTTCACGATTTTCAACCTCCAACTGCAATAAATCTAAGGATTCTCACATCTTCCACAGTGCATATAATTGACACAGATCGACAAAACGTATTCTTTATATTTCCAATATAGACCCTTATAAAAAAGTTGAAAATGCAACTTCTACTATTTTTTCTACAATTTCGATCAATTGCAATTTTTGACAAAATTTCTTTTCACATCCTGCAGTAAACTAATTGCTCTGGCTTCCCAAAAAAAAGTTTAAATCGTATAGTACAATATTAACCCTTTGCACTCGAATGATGACTCTGAGGCGCCAGTAAAAATTGTCATATCATTCAATAATATTACATTATTATTAATTATTCAAAGCAGTTTTAACCCTTTGCACTCGGAGCTATTTTAACTCGAAAATTAAACATTTCTTCCGACCTAAAATAACTCCATTCTATAGGATTTTTTTTCTTTTTATAGATATGAAATTGATATATTACCCCATACGATGGTTGAATGTTTTATTAATTGACTAGATACCAACATATTTAATAACGTATACAATATTTTGACTAATGGTACAGCAATTTTTAGTGGCGACTCTGGATCACAACTCGAGTGCTAAGGGTTAATATTATTCAATTCGTCTGTATTCTATAAATTGTAAAAAGCTCAACTGTTCTATGAGAAAACAGACTCAATTTGAAGCGCACAATGTAAAAAAGGTTACATAGCATAAAAGTGATCTGGGTTGACAGAAATGTCTTGATTTTCGAATTAAAATTGTTTCGAGTGCAAAGGGTTAAAACAGTTATCGTCTTTTTTACAGCGTCTTAAACTTTAGATTCAATAACATTGTTTTCGACCGATGAAAATCGTGAAAAGAAACGTACATAATAATAGCTTCGGCGTTTAACAAATTTTTTGTTTATATATAAAAATCCGCAGTCCAGTTGTTGTACACGACGCCAAGAATAAACTCGAAACACCTTCTTCTAGGTGTCTCGCAAAGTAGACGACTCGGGACAAGAGATTTTGCTCGAACAGTGAATCTTTTAAATATTTCAGAGAAATACATAATAATAGCTTCGGTATTTAACAAATTTTTTGTTTATATATAAAAATCCGCAGTCTAGTTGTTGTACACGACGCCAAGAATAAACTCGAAACACCTTCTTTTAGGTGTCCCGCAAAGTAGACGACTCGGGACAAGAGATTTTGCTCGAACAGCGAATCTTTCAAATATCTCATAGAAAAGAAGGGAGAATTTTCGAGATCGCGATGGAAATAGAAAGATCCGGGTGGTCGGTGAACGCGGATGAAGTGAAAATTTACCCCTCGGCCTCGTCATCGGTCACGTTACGGAGCAGATCCTCGTGTTCCCTGTATCGCAGCTGTACTTCCGGTTCGAGGTCCGAGCTGGCCTCCAGCTGACGGGCTCTGGCCGCCAGCGTGTTCTTTTCGATGGCCTTGACCTGCAGCTCCAATCTCTGGAGCATGTCGGTGCTCTCCTCCTCGGCCGAGTTGTCTGTCTTCAGAATCAAGTCGAGGCTAACAGGAACCTTCGGGTCGTCCTCTGCGAGAACGATCGGTTGAACGATCTTCGAGTCCTTGAAGGCCCTCAGCTTCTCCTCGAGGCTGGGGTCTAGCTTCAAGCTCGCTGGCGACATGGATTTCGCGATCGGACCAGTTCCTCCGATGGAGGCTCGCTTCTCGTCGATGATCTTCGATCGAGGACATTGCGAGCCCACGGCGGAGCTCTTTCTCTCGACGACCTTGAGACCACGGTCGCCCTCGACCAGCTCCCACTGCTTCAGATTCTCCACCGGGGAGTACGGCGGGCGTCCTGGAGATTTGGGGCTGGGTGTGTCCTTGGTCTGCACAGGCTGACGTTGATCCTGCGGGACTATAATCGCTTTGCGACCCGGGGGCAGCCGGAACGAGCCCCTGGCCGGCTGCGTCCTAGAAAACGGACTTTCCCGATTGTCCATCACCCCGACAGGACCCTGGTCCCTCTAAATAATAAACGTAGACGTGGTTTCCCTCTCGACGCGTCCTTTGTCGTCGTCAGGAGGCTTCTGTAGAGCGTTCCTCTAGCGGCGGATAGTTTTTCAACATGGAACTCGCTTCCCTCTGTCTGTCTCTCTGTGTCTCTTTCTCTCTGTGTCTCTATTTCTGTCGGCAAAACATGCGTCCGTCGTTAAGGATCCTCTCTATCCACCGACTATCGCCTGGGACTTCGCGCGACACACGAATCCTCGTCGAACGGAGGGCAACGAAGGCTACCACACTCTGAGCACATTCACATTTACCCGAAACCCCGTGAACAGGACACGACTACGGCGACCGATCCTCGTCGATGCGCCCTCGACTACCCCAGCCAGCAACATAGAAAGATCGATAGAAGCAGAGAAAGCGCGTACACGCGTAACGCAACGTGAACGTAAACGTAAACGCGAACGTGAACGTAAACGTGAACGTAACGTCAGGCGGCACAGTTGATATGCTAGTGGTGGTGGCGGTGGTGGTGGTGGTGGTGGTGGTGTAAGATGTACATGTAAGAGACGAAAAGCATGTCGAGACGACAGCGTGAACGGCGACCGACGACGCGACGATCCGCGCGATCGATCGGTGCGATCTATCGGTGCGATCTCGCGGAACACTGCGCGACAGGCTCGATGGTTAACGATTACGACGACGATGGGAGCCGGGTGTAAGATCACTGGTGACTAATGTCTAGTCGATCGACACAGAACACGCGCGCGATTCTTTTCGGGGAACGAGCCGCTTCCGCGGAGACGCGTCGATCATCGTTCGACGAGGAAAACGGAGAAACGTGCGAAGATGTGGCGATGGATGCGATCGCGATAAAGCCGTGAGCGTAGTTCGCTTGTTTGCCTCGCGCGTGCGCGCTCTTATCGAGGCGTTGGTTCCTTCTCGAGAGCGAGATCGAGAGACGCGCTCGATCGAGAGAGCCCCGCTCGATCGAGCGAGCCCCGCTGCTCCCGTTGGTCGATCGCTTTGCGGTTTCGGAGCGGGAGACACGACGACGAGTCCGACCGAGAACGTAGGCGCCTCTCTGCATCCGATCCACGATCGATCGGGAAAACAACTGAGAGACAGCGGTGCCGCGCTATCCACGAAATCCACGTCGCGTTCTACGCTTTGAACAAAAGAAAGGAAACCAACCAGACGTGAACACGAGCGGGCGAAAGCTCGAGCGCGAACGACCGGCCACGAACAACTGGGTCCATTTCCCTCGGGGCCACGATAAGCTCGTGACCGGCCAACTCGACTTCGCCGGCCTCTTATCAGCTCCGTAGATGCTGATAAGCGATACCGTGGCTTTACCTAACGCGGCCGGATTCCGGCGCGGCGATCGCGACGACGAAGGCTCCTGTCGACGTTTCTACACCCCCGACGCGAACGTATCGCCGCTTTGGACGTTGAAAATTTTCCTATTCGCCGATAGCTTCTCATTGGAGAAGTCGCGTACCACGCGGAAGGTACAGTCGACTGAGAAAGCAAGTTGACGCTGGGAACTAGCGTATATGGCTTTTTAACCGTCGGCCAATAGGCCCTTTTTACGACTGTACCTAGCGATCATGATTACGACCGTTTATAGCTTTTGAACATGTTCTGAAATTTTATGTATAGGGAATAGCAAAGCGTCAAATCCCACGCCTAGAAAATGCTAAGCTCCAAAATACCGCACCCAGGGATTTCTAAAGCCTTAAAATCTCACCCCTAGAAACTTCTAAGCTCCAAAATACCGCACCTAGGGAATTGTAAAGCCTTAAAATCTCGCCCCTAGAAGCTTCTAAGCTCCAAAATACCGCACCTAGGGAATTTTAAGCCCTAATATCCCGCACCTAGAAAATTCTAAGCTCCAAAATGCCGCGTCTAGAGAATTCTAAGCCCCAACATTCCATATCGAGAAAATTCGAAGCCCCAAAATCTCATACCAAGAAAATTCTGAGCCCCAATACCCCACACCTAGAAAATTCGAAGCCCCAAAATTCTATACCTAGAAGTTTTAAGCCCCAAAATCCCACAGCTAGAACATTCCTAGCCCCAAAATGCCACATCTAGAAAATTCTAAGCCCCAAAATTCCACGCCTAGAAAATTCTAAGCCCCAAAAAGCCGCGCCTAGAGAATTCTAAGCCCCTGAATTCCATACCTAGAAAATTCTAAGCCCCAAAATCTCTTACCTAGGAATTTCTAAGCCCCAAAATTCCAAAGCTAGAAAATTCGGTGCCCCAAAATCCTATATCTAGAAAATTCTAAGCCCAAAATCCTATACCTAGAAAATTCCAAGCCCCAAAATCCCACGCCTAGAAAATTCGAAGCTCCAAAATCCTAAACCTAGAAATTTCTAAACCCCAAAATTCCGCGACTAGGGAATTCTAAGCCCCAAAATTCCATATCAAGAAAATTCTAAGCCCCAAAATCCCTCACCTAGAAATTTCTAAGCCCCAAAAACCCACAGCTAGAAAATTCTAAGCTCCAAAATACCACGCTAGAAAATTCCAAGCCACAAAATCCCACACCTAGAAATTTCTAAGGCCCAAAATCCCACACCCAGAAAATGCTAAGTCCCTAAAACCGAAACCCAAAAAATTCTAGGACTCGTACATCCAAACCTTGCGTATCCTAAACTCCCACAATGCTAGAATCCTCAACTCGCTTTCCGAGGTGACTGTTGTTCATACGATGACACAACTACGTAGAAGAGTTATTCGTTGAATTAAGGAAAATAAACCGTCGCGTCGGCAGATATCGAACCTACCATTTCTATGATAAAATGGTAGAAAACTGTAGATTTAATCAGGGGATCAATTTCTTTGTTCGCTACGCGTCGCTCAGGGAAGAAGAAGAAGAAAGACAGGAGGGTCTATAAACGTTCAGCACCAACGATCACAGATTGCGAGGCAATAAACAATCTAGCGAATTATGAGCTCGACGATGAGGATTACGATACGGATTTGCGTTTCGCCGGTTTATCAAAATCCACGAAACACTGGGAAATCTGACTGGCTGGTTCCCCAGGCATTTTTCCTACTGAAAGCGGAAGGCAACAGCGAGAAGGAGTTAAGGAACGGCCAGTTGCAAGCGGATTAAACGAGATCTTACGTTAATCCTTTGCGCAACACAGTCGCGGAAAGCATGCTAAACCATTCTTCATCATTTTTAAAACATTTCCCTGCTACCCTTCGATAAGTGGAACGATTCTAATGGTTTTTCGTTAGAAAATCAACAGAATTCATTGACGAACAAACGGATCAAAAATTACGCCCGAGATATCACGACAATACAGCGAACGAGAGTTCGCTCTATCAATTTCTGTTGTTACATTCTTCCAACGTTACCGCGCGCAATCTACACAGTGTACACAGTCAAGAGATTCTACAATAATGCTAGAACCGAATTCATGTCTGTTGCGATCTACCGAATATCATAAAAAGAAGAGAAAAGATGGCGGCGCAGCTGGCTGCGAGGCGCGACGACTATTCGCTTTAGAAACAAGAGAAACATCTCGGTATCGGTGAAATCATCGATCCCGAACCGTGGATGCTGGGTCATTGAACGAGGACTGAAATCGTTCTGAAACGATTACGGTTCGATGACTCGATCCAGGAATTAGGCGACCTGCTCGAAACGACGCCGTATATATTTTCATCGGGAATTGGTTTCGGCGTTTACGAAAAAAACAATCTTTACGAGCGAGTCGTAATCGGCGATAGGATAAGATACGCTGGCTGTTATCGGGGTATGTACGAGTGTTACGCGTCTACGTGTACGAACGCGTGTTTGTACACTCTGGCGCGTGTTTGTCGATGTCTGTACGCGTGTGTGCGTTCCTGTTCCGTCGCGCTGCGCTCCATTTCGTCGAGACATCGCATCGGGGACAAGCGAAAACTTGCTCGGAGCTGTTCAGAAGTCTATCGGCGAATGGAAATGCGAGAGCCGCGTGTCAAGCTTGCAAATCGGAACAGGTGCTCGCGAAGGACGAACGCAGGAAAAATAAATTTGCGTCGTCGTTCGAGCCGAGACGGATCGATCGACGAAGCAACCGGTTCGATTCGATTTTCCAACTCGACTCGCTTCGTTCAATCCGTAGACCGCGGCGAATCTTTGCAAGCTCGCCACAATGTGACGCGAGATTTTCCTTCGTTCGACAAACTCTCTCTGTCTTTGAAACAGCCGAATTATAGGAATTTCTTTGGAACACTTCTTTCGTTTCTTTTCAACGAAATTAACACAGTTCAAAGATTGATAAATTCCCGAGATTCGGAGATGCAGCTTTCCATTCATTTTTGGATGTACGTCGGTCGAGTTTAACGCTCGGCAGATCCATTGTTTCGTTCTTTTACTCGGCCGGATATCGTGTTTTGCGGTGCGTTCTCTCGGATAACAACTTTTTTGTTCCCGCGAAATAAAAGTAACAGCAAATACGGTGGAAAGTTGCGGGATAAAAACAGCGATCTACAGTTCAAGTAGGGCGGTCAGTATTTTTTTTTTTTTTCACAACTCTCTTGAAAAGATTCAGAAGAACTTTCTCAACCAACCCAGTGTGAAGCAAACTCGTGGCAGAATGTAGATTCTATTGCTTTTCTTTTCTGCCGTACAGTTTTTATCATCGTCGTGCTAGCTTTTTACACGTCCCATCATCGTAACGAAGTTCTCCAGCGTTACGTTACATCACGATACAATTACGGTACGTACTTGTTGCTTTTTTCTTTCCGAGATATATGTGCGCGGCCAGATTGGATCTAATCTATACTTCCTAGTTAATTAATACTAAAAGTTCTGGCCACGAAGTAGATCGTAAAGCGGGGAAAAATGATTTCTACCGGCAGTGGAACACTCGATTACAGCGTTCAACTTTCTTATTGGGTCGACCAGGAAGTCTCTTCGCGTGCTCTGCTGGGCTGCGGATTTTGACGCGTTTATGACAAAAATGCGAGAACATTATTAGAATTTTCGTATCATTTCTAGAAGAATCCAGATACAGGCAAAGAAGTTGAACAGTGTTCGAACACGGCATAACGAATTCATGGATAGGCGAGAAACATTCTTGCGAGAAGTAGAAGACGATCGACTCTGTCCAACATAATTACAACTTCCTGGAGTCTGGTTCGGTAAAGGTCGCAAAAGAAGCTTGTAAAAATCCGTGGTCCGTGAGAAGAATGTTACAACAAAAAATGGGCAGTTGCGTGACTGGTTCCCCTACATGTTCAGGGTTTTCAAGATGCTCCGGCCAGCCGCGGAGCACGCGTATCCGTTCACGTTAAATTTCCACGATAAGTTTCCACGTCGGAGCTCCTTTCTCTCACAGTTGTTGCACTTTTGGAGCGAGTAAAACGAACGCGGCACGCGAGCGGGACTCGTTCTCGAAGAAAAAGAAGAAAAGTGCACTCTGCGCGCTGCAGGTCGCGTCGTTGGCAAAGAGGTGGAGGACAGAGAGAGATAGAGAAAGAGAGGCAAAGTGCGAGGCAGAGTGCGAGGCAAAACGAGGCAAGAACGAGGCAAAGAGAGCCGCTACTGAAACGATCGCGCGTCCTGCAGTCTACCGGGTCTCCGGCCTTGCCGATCGCGAAGAGCCCGCATCCGGTCCGCGCAGCGAGCCGTGACGGAGCCCCGACAATGCTTTGCCGGTCGACGATCGCTCGGTCGCGAATCCTGCGAGTCGCGAATATAGTAACTGTGTATGTATACTCGTGTGTTCTGCGAGCCGAGCCGCGCGCACGAACGTGCAAACGCCGAGCAACTGCTCGCGCGACCGGCGAAAGCCGCGGCCGTGACTCATCGGCATCGAGGATCGAGAGAACTAGCCGGCGAAACCCTCTCTCTCGTCTCGTCTCGTCTCGTCTCGTCAAGCCTCGCCGCGCTCAGCCTCGAGAGCCTATCGTAACACGGGCTCAAAGTGCAAGTGCCGATAGCAGGCCCGTGCCAGACCTTAACGGCACCCGCGACACGCTATCCGCCAACGGGACGCCTGAATCGAAACAGACACGCGGATCCGTCACAACTTCGGGTCGCGGAAGTTTGAAGACGCGGAGACACGCTGCGACTACAGAGAACTTCTACGAGTCTCCTGAAAACAGCGAGAAAATTGATCAATCAGCCAGCGATAGAAGCGAATACGCGGTGAGACGCTTGCGAGAAGCGGAGACTGTCTTCGATTCTCTTGGAAACAGCGACAATATTGATCAACCAGCCAGCGATAGAAGCGAATACGTTCGTCCATACCTTTGTCTCTTAAGTCGCTTAATTTTGGGAACGCGGTGAAAAGCTGCGAGTACGGAGACTGTCTTCGATTCTCTTGGAAACAGCGACAAAATTGATCAACCAGGCAGCGATAGAAGCGAATACGTTCGTCCATCTCTTAAGTCGCTTAATTTTGGGAACGCGGTGAAAAGCTGCGAGTACGGAGACTGTCTTCGATTCTCTTGGAAACAGCGACAAAATTGATCAACCAGGCAGCGATAAAAGCGAATACGCGGTGATACGCTTGCGAGAAGCGGAGACTGTGTTTGATTCTCTTGAAAACAGCGACAAAATCCGTCAACCAGGCAGCGGTAAAAGCGAAAACGTTCATCCCTCCCTTACGTCGCTCAACTTTGGGAACGCGGTGAAACGCTTGCGAGCAGCAGCGACTGTCTTCGAGTCCCTCGAAAACAGCGACAAAATCCATCAAACAGGCAGCGATAGAAGCGAATACGTTCGTCCCTCCCTTAAGTCGCTCAACTTTAGGAACGAGGTGAGACGCTTGCGAGAAGCGGCGACTGTCTTCGATTCTTTCGAAAACAGCGACAAAATCCATCAACCAGGCAGCGCTAATAGCGAATACGTTCCTCCCTCGCTTAGGTCGATCAACTTTGGGTACGCGGTGAGACGCTTTCGAAAGGCGGAATCTGTCTTTGATTCTCTTGAAAACAACGACAAAATCCATCAACCAGGCAGCGATAGAAGCGAATACGTTCATCCCTCCATTAAGTCGCTCAAGTTTGGGAACGAGGTGAGACGCTTTCGAAAGGCGGAATCTGTCTTTGATTCTCTTGAAAACAACGACAAAATCCATCAACCAGGCAGCGATAGAAGCGAATACGTTCATTCCACCATTAAGTCGCTCAAGTTTGGGTACGCGGTGTAAAGCTGCGAGTACGACGACTGTCTTCGATTCTCTCGAAAACAGCGACAAAATCCATCAACCATACAGCTATAAAAGCAAATAGTTCCTCCCTCCCTAAAATCGCACAACTTTGTGAACGCGATGAAAACTGCAAGTACGGAGACTGTCTTCGATTCTCTCGAAAACAGCAACAAAATCCATCAACCAGGCAGCGATAAAAGCGAATACGTTCATCCCTCCCTTAAGTCGCTCAACTTTGGGAACTCTATGAGACGCTTGCGAGAAGCGGAGACTGTCTTCGATTTTCTCGAAAACAGCGGCAAAATCCATCAACCAGGCAGCGGCAGAAGCGAATACTTAGGTCGCTCAACTTTGGAAACGCGATGAGACGCTTGCCAGAAGCGGAGACTGTCTTCGATTTTCTCGAAAACAGCGACAAAATCCATCAACCAGGCAGCTATAAAAGCGAATACGTTCATCCCTCCCTTAAGTCGCTCAACTTTGTGAACGCGGTAAAAAGCTGCAAGTACGGAGACTGTCTTCGATTTTTTCGAAAACAGCAACAAAATCCATCAACCAAGCAGCGACAAAAGCGAATACATCCCCCCCCCCTCTCCCTTAGGTCGCTCAACTTTGGGAACGCGGTGAGACCCTTGCAAGAAGCGAAGATTGTCTTCGATTCTCTCGAAAACAGCGACAAAATCCATCAACCAGACAGCTATAAAAGCAAATACGTTCCTCCCTCCCTTAAATCGCTCAACTTTGTGAACGCGGTGAAAAGCTGCAAGTAGCGGCAACTATTCTATTCCTCTTCCGAACCAGTGATCAAATTTAAATTTACCAACGAAAATTGCAAACATGTTCTTTTCTCCTTTGGATAAGTCGCGATTGGGCGCCGCAAGTTGGTGGGGATGAAAATGGGCGGTGTTAAATTGGTTAAGCAAACGTGACGCTACAGAAAGGAATTCATGTTTGATTGTTTATGGATTCGTGTGACGCTAACTTGGGAGTTGTGCTCGAGTGGAAGATGATTTGATTCGTTGTGACCACACTGCAAATTTTCTGCATACGCAACGGAAACGAGTAACTGATTGTGGGATTTAAAGCGGCAGAGATCAAAAGATTTTTCGAAAGAACGAAACAAATTTCTAATGGGATCCTGTGTCTCGCAATCGACAATTTTTATTTTACAACGATACGCGGGCCAGTTATCCACAAACCTGTAGAAACAAACTCGAGATTCAACATCGAACCTCCACTGACGAAACAGAACCGCGAAGTTGTGGCATCGGTACAAACCACTATCAATAACACGTGCATTTTTTATCTTAATACATTACCTACCGGTGATTATTTCATAATTGTTGAAAGTCTATGGTTTGTTAGAAAGATCAAGGCGTGTACGCGCTTTGTAACTTTTGGGGTGAGTGCCGTGTGGTTCCTCACAGTCCTCTTACCAAAAGGCATTGCCTTCCCCCCTCCGTGGCCAGATCCTTCAGAATCGTGTGTTCTTATTATTGTTTAGCAATACGATGTCGAGTCGCTTAACTTTTCTAAAGATCTCGCTGTCAATACACTGTCATTACCTGAGGGACCCTGTGCGGTCCTCAGTTTATTGCGCCGTACGGCATCGGGGCTGTTTACTAAATTCACGGCCACTCGCACCGTAAATCCCTGTCATGAATATATGAAAAATCAAACATTCGTTTGGTCGCTCTTCCCGAAACCTTCCTCCAACCGCGCTACCGCTAACAGGTTCATGTTTGTAACTTCTCAATCGTAAACCAACAACTCGCCCTCAACAACAAACCCCAATAATTTCCTACGAGATTATTGTGTAAAAGAAGATTCTCAAGCTTCCATCTGGTGCAGCACAATTATTGAAAAGCCTATTAATAGGCCGGCAGATAAAGTGTTAATGAATCGGGTCCCATGCGACCGCGTTTCCATTTCTCTCGCAGACTTCGCTTCAGGCGCGATTCTTTCTCATTGTTGGTTGCGCGTTGCGATTTATTGCCGATTTCACGTGTTTGGGAAAACCCGTTGTACACGCGTTTTGTTCGCTAACACCGTTCCGAGGGAACAGATGAGTCGTGGAGACACCGCGCGCTTAATTACGACACTTTCGCCAAACGGTGAGAAAGTGGGGGCGAAGAAGATCTAATCTCGTGGGACAGCGTGGGACACCGTGGGACACCGTGAAACAGGAGAAACAAGGTTCTCATCACCTTTTGACGGACGCCAGATTCGTAATTTCTTCTTGCAAAGTACATGGCCCTGCCACGTTGCTCCTCGTCTCACGAGACGCGCGTCACTGGATCCATCCGGCAAAGTGGACGACGTCGCGAGCTTGTAATTTGCTGCATTTCCCACGCGGACGCGAGGGATTCAACCAACCGACGACTACGACGACGACAGCTAAAAACAGGCGGAGAAACTGAAACGGATATTTCCTCGACACGCGTTTTTCCACGGAATGAAAATCTCCGCCGGGCGGCGAACACACCGTTGGCCAGGTGCGTCGGAAGCGTACTGCGCGCCACGCGCTTAGAAAGCGTCTAACCTTCTGCGCGTAATGTGCCGCCGCGCACGAGATACACGCTTCGACGCCCACGTTTAACGCCGGATAAAAATGAAAGTCCGCGATGCGAGCCGATCGGAGGGAACACACACGCTCCGCAGATACGTCGATACCGAGGGATCACGAGTTTCGACGCGTTTGCGCGATTAAAGAGGCTGCCCTGGTGGAGCTGCTTGGAAAATCATTTTTCTTCTGCAGAAATCTCTTCTAGTTTAACGACCTCCGAAAGCAGCCCGTCGAAAATATCCTCCGAAAAGCGATTAACACTACATTTACGGGACCCGTCAAAATGACGGTTCTAATATTCTTAATTTGCGATTATTAAGATTGTAACAATGCTTTCCTGAGGAATTATTCACTAAATTTATTTATTTGTGTATATATTATTGGAAAAGTAGCCAAAAATTTGGATAGACACATCCTTGTTATGTTTACAAAATAATGTGAAATAGTTATTTCTACTGCTCCGTAAACCTGGTGTTAATGAATCTCGAGAAAGTTAGGTGAAGTTTGCCAATTTTACAACCAAGTCGACGTAGAATCAGGAAATTAAGAAGTAGGCTGACAAGTAGACTTGCAATATTGATTGCAATACAGGAATCCTCAGCCAGTGGGCACCAAAATATAATTTTTCTCGTGCAAGAATGGACAACCTAACCTAACCCGTCGAAAATATCCTCCTAAAAGCGATTAATGAGTCTCGAGAACGTTAGATGACTTTTGCCAATTTTCACAACCAAGTCGACGTAGAATGAGGAAATTAAGAAGTAAGCTGACAAGTAGACTTGCAATACTGATTGCAATACGCGAAGCCTCAGCCAGTGGGCACCAAAATATAATTTTTCTCATGCACGAATGGACAGCCTAACCCGACGAAAATATCCTCCTAAAAGCGATTAATGAGTCTCGAGAACGTTAGATGACTTTTGCCAATTTTCACAACCGAGTCGACGTAGAATGAGGAAATTAAGAAGTAGGCTGACAAGTAGACTTGCAATATTGATTGCGATAGGCGAAGCCTCGTCCAGTGGATAGAGAAATATAATTTTTCTCGTGCACGAATGGACAGCCTAACCCGTCGAAAATAACCTCCTAAAAGTGATTAATGAATCTCGAGAAAATTACATGACTTTTGCTAATTTTCACACCCGAGTCGACGTAGAATGAGGAAATTAAGAAGGTGCTGGCCAAGTAGACTTGCAATATTAATTGCATTAGACAGGAGTGAAATAAAAATTTCTACTTAATTATCATATTAAGCTGATCGTAATACACCGATGTCGTTAAATCTGTTCAACTTGCCCACTGCTATACAATGTACGTACCGATATACGTTATACATATGGTCCTTTTAGAATCTACTTTTAGGAAGAGTAACAGTCGAAAGTTGGGGAGAGTGATTTTCGATTCGTTTTCCGATACTTTTTCCGCCAGGTCGAATTTTTGCGGTCCCGCCGCGGCCTTGAACTCGATCCGAGCAACCGAAAGGCAAAGAAGAAGGAGAGAACTCGCTTCGACCGCGAATCGCCTGCGGCTCCGAGCGTCCGTGACTAGGGAAACGCGTTTAAACACGCTCGCAACGTCTCGAGATCGCGTTCGCAAACTGTGTCCCTTTCTCGCGAGTGTCCATCGTTTCTTCCCGCTATCGGAATTGCTACGTTACCTCCGTAGCGGCGCGTTTATAGTGCTGCCATCTTGTGGAGCACGAATCTCGAGGCAGGTCAAAATGTCGGCCAATGGGACGGAAGAGGAAACAGCTATCGCTGCTCTTGAACTGCTCGCTGTGCTGTCTAAACTGTGTATACGTGATTGTACGAATGTTTCGTGTCCAGAAAAATTATTGCGAAAACACTTATCTATCTTAAAAATTGATGCACGACATTTTTCGTTTGCGCAAAGATCCGCTGTCTAATCGTCATCCTCTTTGCCGGCGCTTTTCTATTCCGCTTTAAACCCTCTACTTCGAAAAATTTTTTAAATTTTTAAAAATTTTTAAATTTCAACATCCTGACGACGCTTCGTGTATCCGCTTTATTTAATATTCGAGACAATTAGTTGCCTATTGACTTCGCCTATTCCTTCCAGATGACGATCTCTCTCGATTATGATCTGTAACGCGTCGATTCTCGGTTTCCGAGTTACAGTTTCAAATTTTTCCAGATAGGCTAATCGCGATCGAAACTTTCCCAGCACGCGTCCAGTCCCAAACTTTTCCAGTTCAGACAAACGTTCCGTATCTCGTAGAGCGTCTGATAAAACGTCGCGCGTGCAAAAACAATTCCCCGAAAGGCCGTCGAAAGCCGGCCTCGTCGGGCCGTTCAAATGAATCGCGAATCACGCGCGAAAATACTTGCATGCACTTCGCGATGCACCGTCGCGCGTCGCGACTGTTGCTCTCGATCCGGGCACGCGCGGTTTTTGCTTTCGTCCGGAATCGATGCGTGCCCGCGGCTGCATTCTCTCGTTTCGCCACTTTTCGATTATATGCAGAATCTCGAGGGCTTCGGCCGGCCAGAAGAAAACGAATCGAACGTGATTCGCCGTTACCTCGCTCGAACGAATTTTAAATCCAGATCCTATCTGCTAAAGCGTTCGCGATTGACTTAACGAGTTCGTCGATCGTGCAAAGACGCGAAAGCCACACCTGCCGCTTTTCAGGCTATTCCCGAGCTGCCAAGCATCGTTGTTAAGTAGAGCGCACGGAGTACAAGCACGGTGAAAATAAATAATCCCTTAGACCCGCGATTTGCGAGTCGACGGTGCTCTCCATCCGTTGCGAGATCCCTTTCTCCGCTGCACGAGATCTCGATCGTTTTCGTCGTTCTTCAATCGTTTCGCCGAGCAACTAATTAGTTCTTCCAGTCGCTTCGCTCTCCAATTGTTTCTCCGAGCCGGATCAAACGATTTTTCGTCAGCGACGAGCACGTGTGCAGTTCTTTCTCTGTAGCGTCGCGTCTGACAACTTCCTTAACTTCGCTTTGAATATTTTCATTATACAGTAAAGTCGCGTTTACTGTCCAACAACCTGTGTACTGCACGAGCAGTGATCGCATGCAGATATTATTTTTTAGAGAGAGATTATTCGATTGAGAGTTCAAAAGAAAGCCGAACGTAGACAAGGACAGCATGACAGCGGAGGGGGCAGGCACTGGACAGTGATCGCGTACCCGATCGCGTACAGTAAACGCGAGTTTACTGTATGGAGAAATAATTGTATTTCCAGTACTGTCGGAATGACGGGTTTCTAATTTTTCTTTTCAATGTTATTGAAATTATAGAAACGTTTTTATATCAGAACATTTCGAACGAACTTGTTCCGTGAAGCACGTATTACGTACAGTTCTTACTCGGTAGTTTTAACTAGCATTCGAAGAGGACACGTTGCATTCTAAGAGAAATTCTGACACATGTTAATCTTCTTATCGTTAGCAACGTTTGCCCTCCGATGCGCATTCCCCGGCAATTCCTTCGAGCACGCGCTATATAAAATAAATATACAACGTTCTATCGTTGCGCGGCGAATAGCCGGGTAAAGTACCGGGCGTTTCTCGACGGATGACTCTTAAAATCCCAATCTCGGCGAGATCGAGGCGCAAAGACGACTCGAGACTCTCGTTTAGGATTGCGAGCGAAATCGTTTCGCCGCTGCCGTAGACAGCGCGAGAGCGCGCGGGGCGTCTTTCGAAATGAAATGAAATGAAAATATCAGGCGCCTGCGTGTTTGCCGAAGCATTTTCCGTAGCGTCGCGCTCGCGGCGATTGCGACGAGATAACGAGTCGCATCGATTTCTTTTATTCGAGCGTCACGAGCTCGCGGCGCGACGCTTTGCGTTGATAACTTCGCTTCGAAATTTATTGTCGGAACGCACGGTTTTCACGAAAATCCTGGCCGAAAGTGGCGCTTTCATAGCTGCGGTAAATTATTCGAATGAGTTGAACTGTTCGACGAAGTAATCGTTCTAAAATTGTTGAAAGAGAATAAAAGAATTTCGTTCGCTTTCGGCCCGGGTTTGAACGCAGACACTGTGCGCCGGGTCGAAATTGTTTCCATCGAACGAGGCAATGGCGGCTGATCGTCGAATTTCCGCAAGTCCTCCGCACAGGAAACGGCCGGACGGTTCCTCGTTTCGTTGGAAATCCCCGCACCGGCCGAGGCTCGTCTCCGTCGCGTCGACCGATCAGCAAAACGAAAGTGGAACATTAGTCTATTTGCTTGCTCTTTTGACTCATTGACTCACGGAGCCAGTGCCTCTCATCGTTCGGTCTAATTTCGATATGGACTCGTAACGCTTGCTAGCCCGACTTCTTACGCGCGGCTCCGTTTATTTTCGTTGCTCTTTTACAGTGTTTGCATGCGGGATTATCATTCGCTCGTTTCGTTTTAACGAACCGTTATCTCCTCGCCCCATCTTCGTGCTACTTGTTTTTATTCATTCATATCTTTCTGCTCTTTCACTCTTTCTCTCTCTCTCTCTCTCTCTCTCTAACTTGTTCGCGCGTTGCAGCACACTTTTACGTCATTTCAGTGATCCGTTCGTGTTCGACGACGCTCCGTATTTTTGTTCATTGTTTTCCTTATCGGCAGCTTATTTATGAAGATATTTTTTTCGCTTTTCAATGTTTGAATGGCTGATTAGCAAGCGTATTGTACGCTTCGCGAAATTAACGAGAAGACTTGAAAATAATTTATCGTTCGCTGGAAGAAACGGACGTTCCGCTTTAAATAGCGAACATTTTATTTACGTGTTAGCGTGTTCTCTCATCTCTGCGAATTTTTCATAGAAATTTAAATGAACTCCGTGTGTTCGATCTTTACGGTGGACACGGGTTTAAAATGAACGTGGAATTTATTCGGTATACTGGGGAACTGTTAAAAGATTGAGGCAGTTTCGACACGGTGAAGTCGAGCAATTGAATATTGAGAACAGCTTCGATGTTTTCTTGTTCTCAACAACGCGATCCAGTCTCAGTTTCATCGCGGCCACAACCGGATGAATCGAATTATGACGAATTGAATTGAACGCGAATTATCTTAGTCCACAGCCGCGATTGTCACGCGAGTATCGCGTCGCAAAATGCTGATGGTATCGGGTCCGAGCTGAAGCTACGATTGAAAGGTTGCAGTCTTAATATATCACGCATCTTGATCGATTCGTGACAAAGCCTTTTGCGATCGTCGAAAGTGACGGACGGAAGCCACGATATTCCAGTGAGAGCCCTTAACGCTTTCGTTGCCCGGCTCGAATCCACAAAATCTGGAAACCTCGTGTTGCCCTATTTTATCAATTTCATCAATTTTATCAATTTTATCTACATTGTAATTTCTTGGCAAACGGTGCACTCGATTAGAATTTCTATTTCCGTCATTCTCGCAGCTCCCGAACCGCAAGCAGCGCCATTCAACGTACTCTTATGCTAGATTGCGTTGACGAAGAGATGCGTCATCTTTATGCAAAATCGAAACCTTTTTGTATCGACTACACAGAACGAAAGTTAAAAGCAAACTCGTCTCTTCCCGCAACACGTTCGGAATGATGTAACGTTCCTAAATTCTACGTGCTTCTCCTGAACGTATAAAATCTGTAGTTTCTCGACGAATATAGCAACATAACTAATGATTAGACTGCGGACGTTTATGCAATTTGCAATTTCTGTAGACGAATTTTAACACTTTACCTACCGGAAGCCTATTTAATAGGATTTTCAGTAATTGTGCTGTATCAAAAGAAAGCACAAAAATTTTCTTTTAGTTTGCAATCTTAAATGAACCTATTAGATGACGTTATTGAGGGTGACTTGTTAGTTGACAATGAAAATTGCTGTTGCTATTGAAGATTCCATTAAAAAGTGTTTAGCCATGAACCATAGATTTTTCAAAATTATGCAATAATCACCGGTCGGTAATGTGTTAACAAGAAAAAAGAACTGTTCCAAAAAGAGGAAATGCTGGACTAAACCATGGATAATGCGACGCTTAAAATAGGTACATTTTCTACACTTATACAAGAATTACATATAGAATAAGTTTGATTGGACCATTCTGATCGGCAAGAAAATAATTTCGGTATTTTAAGGTGGAATAGAGAGCCCAATTTTTTATCCAAGCAATCTTAATAATTTCAAATTAAGAATATTAGAACCCGTCTTTTTAACGGATCCCGTAAACCTAGTGTTAATTAGTCAGAAACTAAATAATTGTACAACGACTTCGATGTTCTGGGCCAAACTGGACCCGATCTCCGCGGTCATCGGATTTTACATTAATTTACAAATACAACAAGAATGTGTCGCTCCACATTTTTGGCCGTTTTTCTTATAGTATATACCCCAAAAATTAAATTTGGTAAATAATTTTACAGAGAATCATCTTTACAATCTTAATAATTTCAAATTAAGAATCTTAGAACCCGTCTTTTTAACGGATCCCGTAAACCTAGTGTTAATTAGTCGGAAACTAAATAATTGTACAACGACTTCGATGTTTTGGGCCAAACTGGACCCGATCGCCACGATCATCGGATTTTACATTAATTTACAAACACAACAAGAATGTGTCTATCCACATTGTTGGCCATTTTTCTTATAGTATATACCCCAAGAATTAAATTTGGTAAATAATTTCACAGAGAAGCATCTTTACAATCTTAATAATTTCAAATTAAGAATCTTAGAACCTGTCGTTTTGACGGATCCCGTAAACCTAGTGTTAATTAGTCAGAAACTAAATAATTGTACAACGACTTCGATGTTTTGGGCCAAAATGGACCCGATCTCCGCCGCCATCGGAGGGTTACGGTGGATAACCAAGGCACGGTACAGTCCATTGACCATTCCCCCTGGAAATGTCGCCTAACTCGAGCGTAAACACGTCGCGGTTTGATGCAACGTTAAAATCGTTTTCAATACACGAGGCGAGAGCATCTGTTGGGGGAGATGAGGCAGTCGGATGAAAACGACCTTGATCGAGCTCCCATCGCGCGGCGTTCATGCGATTGATGGGATTCATGCGAGCGTTGCTCGCGACAACATGGACACACACGGGCCCCCACCGACGCGACGCGACGCGACGCCTGTCGCGGAAGTGAATCGTTTAAAGCGTATTCGAGAGCCGCCGCGGAACCGGTGTGTGTCCGCGATCATCAATAATTTCTCTTTGTCAAAGCTTCTCAAAGTAAGAAAAAAAAAAAAAACGAAAAAGAGAAACAAAAAACATGACCTCGTCCCTCGAAAGCTTCGCGCGTTCGAGCAATCTTTCCGCTTGGTTCTCGATAAGGCAATCTCTATCCCCGCTCGTATATTTGCAGCGACAAACACACCGATCCGCAGTTGCACGCATCAATATTTATAGAACCGCGGCGCCGAGCGATTAAAAGAAGAGGGAAAAAGAAAGAAGGAGAAGGAACGAAGGTAGAACACGCAGAATCCTCCAGCGCGCGAAAAATTTTCGCGTCGAGAGAGGATCTCGTCGGTGAACGATTTTGAAAATCTCCTCGATTCGCGATGGTATCGCGTTTCTCGGAAGCGAGTCAACAAATTTACGTCATCCTGTTTGTCGTCGAAAGCTGCAAGCCCTGCTATCTTGGCGATTATGGGAGTGGCTTTCGCTTTGGTATCGCCGTTTCATGGATAATCGCCGTTCAGATCGGCTCGATGCGAACAGGTAATGTACTAATTGTAATCGGGAAAGTCCTGTATGACCATGATCAACCGAGAAAATGTTTTATCACTGAATTTGTATTGTCTATTGTCTGCACGCGTATTATCGACAGCGTCCAGCAACGCTACGCGACGTTCTATCGTTTGGACGAGAGTCGGCAGCTGGCACTGTCACTGCTCCACGTGGCAGATAAAACATCTCGGAACTGGATGTTACAATTGCCAGACCGTCACGAATTCATTTGTACACGTAATAATTACTATTCTTCTCGGTCTCGATTCAATGTCACTTTTCGACCAATGTACGCAATTCGCGCAAACTGCTTGTGCGACGATACCCTGAAGAGTGCACAGGTGTTGAACGAGCTGCTATCTGTCGACACAAAGCCACGCAAACTCGGAGCAATTGCTTGCCTTGGCAAAAAACAGTCCCAGACACGGGAGTGTCGGAGTTTAGGTAAACAATAGGAAAAGAAACGTACAGTCGACAGTTTCGCGCTACGCCTCTGGCGAATGTTGGCACAGAGATATAACGTAACGGAATCCGTGTAAATGAAACTATATACACGATTTACAAAAATCGTTGCTCTTGCTAGAATCGTTTAAACCGACACGATTTCGAAATTATAAAGTTAAAGTCGAAGCAAAGGTGAAGTAATTCCAGAGGAAGATCCGAATTAGGATCGAAACGTTGAAGAAAAATTTTGGAGTTTACGTTGCTAGAATTACATTTTACGAAATTGCGGGTTAAGTAAATTGTTGAGTGAGGTTCGATCTCAGGTGCGCCGAAAACACATTTCATTGTTTATTAACGTGAAAATACGATCGAGAAACAACAAATATTTATGAATCATTTAGAGATTGAAGGAAGACGAAGTTGTTCGAACGTTGTATTTTTTCTTCCTGTATTTTCGGGACAATTGTTCAACGGAACTTCAAAATTGTCTGTACAATTTCTTCGATCAGAGAAGAATCTCAAATGTTGAGAGCACAGATATTTTTAGAAAAGATTATAATTATACTCGCGGTTGTAATTTCTACGTAAACCTTGATTTCATAAAAAAAATTATTTAATTAGCTCGTTTATACTCGCATTTCACCCGTTGCCGTATCATTCTCCTTACAGTTACAGTGATTGAAACGTCGTTATCTCCAAAAATGTCGTAGAAGGGAAAGAAAATTTATATTTTTTTGTACGGCTACATTTATTTGAATGCTTAAATATTGATTACAAACGAATCAAATTTTATTTCGTTCGAAAAGAAAAGCGCAACATTCGCATTTGTCAGACTAAAACAATTTGAACTAGGTGAACAGTTATCTTATCCAACGCTTTGTTCTGCTCAAAAGCAGGCCACGATAAAAATTTTAAAAACTGATTCTGTACGCACTAAAAGCCATAATATCTGTACGTTGTACCCAGTAAATGGAAACAATAGCGATGTTTCATTCTCCATTTGGTTCCAGGCGAGCAGCGGAGCTGTAACAGCGAACAGTCACGCCGGAAACGAAAGTGTCGTGTTTCCTCGAATCCCCGATCTCGCAACCATGATTCGCTTGCGGGGAACACCATTGGCTGTCACCATAGAGCCATAGTGCCGCTCGTTGTCTGTTAGCGAGTGCCTGTCAGTTGCGAAACAAACGCTTTTCGGATCGGAAGGCAACGTCGATCGCATACCTAACAAACAAATTTGTCTCGTTCCACTAACCCAATCACGCGATCGAATCGCGCCTCGAGTTCACGATCTATCAAGGTCGCGTGTCGCAACTTTCGCTATCTCGGCAACACGTATCCACAGTAGCCAACCTCGCGGAAAAATTGCGCTCGTCCGGTCGATGACGTCGCTGAAACGACCACGCCAAACGAACAGAAACCTTCCTCGTTCATCGAACCAGGATTTTTAAGCAGTCGTTGTAAATAGGTGGACTTTAACCCCTTGACGATTTATTTTACGGATCAGTAGTTCTTCTAACATAAGCAATGGAAAGATCAACGTATTTACGAAAGTTAATAAATAAAGCTTGTAAAAATAGCTGCGTACACAGCTGTACGCTTCCGGATATTGAAAATTACGTCTCGTAAACGTAAAAATAGCGATTTCGACTATTTGAAAAACCCCATCTTTGCAATCCTAAAAACGATTCTCTACCCCCTTAACCCTTAGCACTCGAAAAAAAATAAAAAATTACTGTACTATTATTTAAATAATTGTTTACATTATTCGATACGTCGATATCTAGCCAATTACTAAACATTTAAGTATTGCATGAGGTATTGTATCAATTTCGCATCTACCAAATTTAAAAAATCATAGAGAATGGAAATATTCTAGGAAATATTCAGAAGAAACGTTTGATTTTCGAGTTAAAATCGAAAAAGTTTAATAAAGTCTAATTCACGAGACAAATTTTTGAAAGCGTTAAGAGACGTCTGAATCAGCAGCGTTTTTTTTTTTTTTTAAGGAAAAAATTTGCAAAGATGGATCCAAGGACCCGGCATGCACGATTCAAAATCGGAACAGTTTCTGCGTGTTACACAATTTCTTTGGTGTCGTTCTACGCACGCGTTTTATCTGGCGATTTTTCTGTTTTACGAGTGGCAAGTAATCGAGTAATCTGCAGGTTGGCAATTCATCGCGAAAACGAGGCGGGCAGGCCGCAGCCGGACAGGTGCACGTTGCGATCGGTTGCAGGCTGTAGCTTGCAGCAGCCTCGAGCCACGCAATCATCTCGGTGAAAGGACACGGAGGCGTGGAACCTCATTCGTTCCAAGGCGAGCAACGACGACGGTTCTCGCCGATATTCCGTCAAACGACCAGCGACGATTACATAGAGACTCTCTTGTTCTTGATGGAGAATCAAATTAACAAGAATTGCAGTTTCATTTGTATCTTATTTGTCAATATCGTAGTTTCAGTTTGTTTAAGAACTGTTATTCAATAGAAACTGCAACAGATACGAACGATCCTTTACAGTTTGCGGGTACAGTAAGGGACATATTATACAATCAAGATTCCAATCTGTATAATGGTCATCGTTGCAACAATCAATATGTTAGATCAACTAAATGTTTATGGTTTGAAGGATGAGAAAAAACTTCTTCACGAGTAGAAGGCTGAATTTAGCACGAATGAATTTGAAGTGCAAAACCTGTGTTTCCAAATATTATAAAACGCATTCACGTATGTATATACGTTTCATTCGTATCTTATTTGTCAAGATCGTAGTCTCAGTTTTTTGAAGAACTATTATTCGCTAAAAACTGCATCAGATACGGACGACCCTTTACAGTTTTACAGTTTTACAGTTTTACAGTTTGCGGGTACTGTAAAAATATTTGCAGTCCAAGGGACATTTTATACAATCAATATGGCTAACTGTAATGGTCATCGTTGCAACAATCAACATATAAAATCCACTAAATGTTCATGGTTTGAAGAATGAGAAAAACTTCTTTGCCAGCAGAAGGGCGAATTCATCGCGAATTAATTTAAAGTGTAAAACTTGTATTTCCAAATATTATAAAACGCATTCACATATGTACATACGTTTCATTCGTATCTTATTTGTCAAGATCGTAGTCTCAGTTTTTTGAAGAACTATTATTCGCTAAAAACTGCATCAGATACGAAGGACCCTTTACAGTTTGCGGGTACTGTAAAAATATTTGCAGTTCAAGGGACATTTTATACAATCAACATGGCAAACTATAAAGGTCATCGTTGCAACGATCGATATATAAAATCCACTAAATATTCATGGTTTGAATGAGAAAAAACTTCTTCACGAGTAGATGGGTGAATTTAACACGAATGAATTTGAAGTACAAAACCTGCATTTCCAAATATTATAAAACGCATTCACGTATGTTTATACGTTTCATTCGTATCTTATTTGTCAAGATCGTAGTCTCAGTTTTTTGAAGAACTATTATTCACTAAAAACTGCATCAGATACGAACGACCCTTTACAGTTTTACAGTTTGCGGGTACTGTAAAAATATTAGCGGTTCAAGGGACATTTTATACAATCAATATGGCTAACTGTAATGGTCATCGTTGCAACAATCAATATATAAAATCCACTAAATGTTCATGGTTTGAAGAATGAGAAAAACTTCTTTGCCAGCAGAAGGGTGAATTTAACAAGAATGAATTTGAAGTGCACAATCTGCGTTTCCAAATATTATAAATTATTCACTAAAAACTGCATCAGATACGAAGGACCCTTTACAGTTTGCGGGTACTGTAAAAATATTTGCAGTTCAAGGGACATTTTATACAATCAACTTGGCAAACTATAAAGGTCATCGTTGCAACAATCAATATATTAAAATCCACTAAATGTTCATGGTTCGAATGAGAAAAACTTCTTCACGAGTAGAAGGGTGAATTCAGCACGAATGAATTT
>CM052202.1:4034859-4045934 GCA_028455805.1 Lasioglossum figueresi | reverse complement strand
TAGGAAGCAACGTTTTCGAATCCGAGAAACTGCCAAATTTTACGGGTTCGATATCGCAGATACAGAATTGTACGAAGCAACGTTTCGGAATTCGAAGAAACTGCCAAATTTTACGGGTTCGATATCGCAGATACAGAATTGTAGGAAGCAACGCTTTCGAATCCGAAGAAACTTCCAAATTTTACGGGTTCGATGTCGCAGATACAGAATTGTAGGAAGCAATGCTTTCGAATCCGAAGGAGAAACTGCAAAATTTTACGGGTTCGATATCGCAGATACAGAATTGTAGGAAGCAACGTTTTCGAATCCGAAGAAACTGCCAAATTTACAGGTTCGATATCGCAGATACTAAATTGTAGGAAGCAACGTTTTCGAATACGAAGAAACTGCCAAATTTTACGGGTTCGATATCGCAGATGCAGAATTGTAGGAAGCAACGCTTTCGAATTCGAAGAAAAAACTGCCGAATTTTAAGTGCTCGATATCGCTGATACAGAATTGTAGGAAGCAACGTTTTCGAATCCGAAGAAACTGCCAAATTTTACGTATTCGATATCGCAGATACAGAATTGTAGGAAGCGACGCTTTCGAATTCGAAGAAGAAACTGCCGAATTTTACATGCTCGATATCGCTGATACAGAATTGTAGGAAGCAACGCTTTCGAGTCCGAAGAAAGCCGAGTGCCAGAACAGTGTCTACGTCGAACTGTTTACTTCCTAAAAATCTGATTCGGAAGATTGTGTCCACCGTGGCCTCTTCGCTCCCGATTTCGACACAGCCGAACCAGCGTCAACATGGACAATCTCTGACCGAGTTTAAGGTACGTGGTAAGTAGTATAAGCGTTCACCTGACCGATCTGCTTCCGTTCGCGTCGTCGAAGCGGATACGTGGATTTCCTAACCGGTATCGCGGTGGCGACCAGCCGATGTCACCGACCGTACTACCGAAACCGTATTCGGCCGGTATGCGTCCTATCCAAGGTCTACCGGTGGTATCAAATTGACCATCGACTTCGCGTCGATAGGATTCGAACGGATCTCAAAAATTCCATGAAATCTCAAGCAACGCGTCGAATGCAATTGAAATTGAAACAGTTGAAATTGATGAGTAGACTGCGGATTTCTGTGCACAGTGAAAATTGTGTGATCGTTTCAACGAGTCGACGATAATATAACATCATTCGATTCTTCCGACGTCGTCCCACAGGTTTGTATCCCCCCAAATCCAATTCTGTGATAAATTCATCAAATCCGCAGTCTAGTTATGATCTTCTCGAAGCACAGGTGAGCACAGGTGAACGCGAAAGCTCGCGTTCTCGCGGGCCTAGTCGGGCCGGGAGAAAATTCGAAAGCAGGGAAGACCAGACGGTCGTGGAAACCAGTTCGACCGCCGAGTGGTCTTCGTCGTAGTATTCGTCGTCGTCGTGAAACATGTCCGATTGATGAAAACAGCGTCTACGCTGCCGCTGGCGAAAAAGAGAGGCTGCCAATCGCCGCGTGTATCTCGTCTCGACTGTGTGTTTTCTTGACTGGCGGTGGCGTTAGTACAGTGCAACACCCCGACCCGTTAACCAAAGACGTCACGAAGCACCACGAAATGACGCGACCGCGCCGCAACGGAACAACACAACCAAATGTATATTTATGCGCGACCACGACTAACGATTACAATCACGAGTCACGATCTGCTCGGCCCAGAGTTTGCGATAACCGAACGATCCAACACCGCGGGTTCTGTTTCTCTTCGAATCATCTGCTTTTTGTCACGGAGCAATGTCCGTGTCCCTTACATTGGACAATCTCCAGCTACCGTCCTATTTCGACGATTTTTGGATACGTTTGCATGAATATTTTGAACAAATTTTTCTGCTGCGCATCAACGACGCGGCGACCCCGCTTAGTTTCCGAGATATTCGCGGAAAACTGTCGACACAACTATTTGTGGCACCGTATTGGTTCGGGTTGGGTTTAGTAATTCAATCTTACGGTCACGCATACGCGGAAATGCACGGGACCTTCAAGCTCGCGCGATCCCCGTGTCTAAACAGAAGATAAGTGGCTACGCGACATTCTCCGCGAAAATCTTGGAAACTAACTGACCGAGACGCTGAACCGAGCTACTATCCTGCAAAGGAAAAAGTTGCTAATGAAAATAGAACTCTATCGAAAAATCATCGTAATCGAAGAGTAGGTAGCTGTTCTGCAGGCTCGCCCCATTTTATTTCGATTCGTTCGTCGCGATCATGGCGGTCACCGCAAAATCCGTGCACCGATCGCTGAACCGCGTACCCTCAACGCGTTTCGCGTGACAAAGCACATTATCGATCGACGAAACGGTGACAAGGCTCCCGATGGGACGCGATTCGATTTTTAACCGCATACGATCGACTCCGTTTCGAGAAAGACCGGATGTGGGCGGACACGCGAACGCGACGTCTTCGGGCGCCAGGCCCGCTCGATCGATTACAACCGTCGCTAATGAAATTCTACGTGCACCAGCGGCAGTTTTGGCAAGCCTTAACACTAGATTCGCCGGCACTGATTGTGCCTACAGTTGGCCAGTAAATTCGGAGTTCGCCTCTGTGGAAATGCTGTTTCGTAACGTATCGAACAAGTACACGACACGGAGGACCCTCGAGGCTCGAACGATTCCAAAGGCAACTCTCAGGCGCCACTAAAAATTCTTATACCATTATTCAAAAGATTTCTCACATTATATAGAATATTGTATACATTATTGTATACAGTTGTATACGCTATTGTATATAATCACGAACCATGACCAGTTTTCGTGGGGGAAAAACCTAAAGAAGCAATGTTTTGCAATTTTTTAATTTCATAATACTTACGAATTCGTGTCTTGAAATCGTCTAACAAATAGATGTAATTGTAAAAAATTGAAGGTAACCTTGAAAAATCATGAAATGCTGTACCTGATAAGAACATTTTCGATCGGACTGCCAATAACAGAGTAATCTCTTGCAAAAAATTGAAAGGTGATCTTGAAAAATCATGAAAAAGAAGAGTCG
Source organism: Lasioglossum figueresi (assembly GCA_028455805.1). NCBI lineage: Eukaryota > Metazoa > Arthropoda > Insecta > Hymenoptera > Halictidae > Lasioglossum > Lasioglossum figueresi. Next base: position 4,042,904 of record CM052202.1, on the reverse strand, counting down.
ACGGAAAATTTGCTACAATCACGTGAAAGCTCTCTCGAAACCATGCTATACCTGATAAAAACATTTTCGATCGGACTTCCAATAACAGAGTAATCTCTTGCAAAAAATTAAAAGGTGATCTTGAAAAATCATGAAAAAGAAGAGTCGACGGAAAATTTGCTACAATCACGTGAAAGCTCTCTCGAAACCATGCTATACCTGATAAAAACATTTTCGATCGGACTTCCAATAACAGTAATTTCTTGCAAAAAATTAAAAGGTGACCTTGAAAAATCATGAAAAAGAAGAGTCGACGGAAAATTTTCTACAATCACGTGAAAGCTCTCTCGAAACCATGCTATACCTGATAAAAACATTTTCGATCGGACTTCCAATAACAGAGTAATCTCTTGCAAAAAATTAAAAGGTGATCTTGAAAAATCATGAAAAAGAAGAGTCGACGGAAAATTTGCTACAATCACGTGAAAGCTCTCTCGAAACCATGCTATACCAGATACAAACATTTTCGATCGGACTTCCAATAACAGAGTAATCTCTTGCATAAAAATTAAAAGGTGACCTTGAAAAATCATGAAAAAGAAGAGTCACCGGAAAATTTGCTACAATCGCGTGAAAGCTCTCTCGAAACCATGCTATACCTGATAAAAACATTTTCGATCGGACTTCCAATAACGGTAATTTCTTGCAAAAGTTGAAAGGTGACCTTGAAAAATCATGAAAAAGAAGAGTCGACGGAAAATTTTCTACAATCGCGTGAAAGCTCTCTCGAAACCATGCTATACCTGATAAAAAAATCTCTACTGGTCACGATTCGTGGTTCACCCTGTACAGAATGAAAAAACATTCTACTCAATTTACAAATACTATAATAGTATAGTGAAATTCTCCTAAATAATTTCCTGGTTAAATTGCACCTCATTTTTCTCGCAGGTTCTGAATAAAAGTGAGCAGCTTGTGAAACTAAAGAAAAATGAAATCAACTGGAGTGTTCTGTGACGTTTCGGGGAACATTGAGATGGAAAATGGTTTACCGAGGGTGCTCGGGAATCTAGTGTCAAGCGAGTCGAAAGGCAACAGTTTGCGTTTGGATGGTTCGAAAGTTTCGCGGAGTCGAAGACGTAATGAATTTGTCGCGCGAGGAACTTCGTCACCGTTTCGGCACCGAATTTGCAAACAACGAATAAAACGGACATTACTATAAGCGGACTTTCGCCAAACGGCGGAACTTACTTTGGAGTTTGTGACGTGGTCGGCCGGCACTGATTCTGGAACGGTTTGCAGAGTGCTCCGCATACTAGCGGACATTGTAGGCCAGCCAGTTTCACTGCCTCAAACCCTCCGACGCTTCAACGGTGCGACCTCTTCCCCTACGCCTGCAACAGAACAACGTGTTCACACGTGAACGATCGGCGGTCAATGCGCTGTCAACATTATCAACGAAGATCCTGCACATCTGGAACCGCGTCCGTTCCCAAAAGTTCCGTGAATTTTCTTTTAAAAAAAAACTCCGTGACGAAATTATACATGTACGTGCACACTTGCGCGCAACATAACGAGATCAAGAAAATTGTTTAAAGCGCGTACACACGTTTATCTTGTGTAGTTTACATGCACACATGTATACGCGTACGGTCTTTCTCAACAGTGTTTTGATCGCGCAAGGGTCAAAGGTTAATTGGCCCATTTTCCCGACTTAATTTGTAAGTTCCTCTATCGAGAACCGCGATAAGATAAAACGAGATTAATCCTTGACACTCCGAGAGACTGTGAATGTCATCGACAAACCTCGACAACTTGAGATTAAACCTCTCGAGAGGCAAAAATCCGAATTCGAACGAGAACAATCGTAAACGTCGGCGAACGAATTGACTGTGATCGACCGAAGATAAAGGCAAAAGCGACTGTTTCGCGAGGTAGAACGGGATCTAACAGAGTCGGCGAGGCGTGACGCGATTTTTCCTGCAGAACATTTCTTTGCGAAATGCATTGCGGAAACGTGTCGAGTCACCGTGGGTGTTGTCTATCGATCGAACAGGAAACGATCGACGACGTTCGAAAGGTTCAAGTGCACGTCGAGATACGTATCAGTCGTCTCGTCTTCTTGTTCTATTGCGGGCTCGCGTGAAAAACAAAGTCCCGCTTATGCGAACGAGCGATAACGGTGCATCCGGTCCATCCGCGATCACCGGACTGCTCTTTATTAATTGGTATGCGCGGTGAACCGTGCGTTCAATTAGAACAGCGCCGTCCTCGCTTCTCGACGAACGTTATATCTATGTATTTCGAGCTTGCCTAGCGTCTCGCCACGTCTCGATGGCGAGCTCGCGATCGATCGGAGCCTCCAGCAGAAACGATACCGTTTCACCCGCCCGATACGGTGCCGGGTCCGTTTCGACCCCAACGTACCCGACATACTCATCGATCGATTCGCTCCACGAAACACAAAAATATAGACTCGTTTTTATCTGTATCAATTTCTCTAGAATTATGTCGGAGTTCTATAACACCGAAGAGATCGAGTGCTTTCGCATAAAAATTCTGTTCGGTCTCTAAACAGACCGAACGTGAAAATGCATCATCCACTCGCCGATAGAAAATCAGTTTGTTATCCCATACAGTTTTAGATAGCCAATAAGGAAAATCAGTTCTAAGAAAAATATAAACTCGCTTTTAATTCTATCAATTTTTCTCGAATTATCACTGAGTTTTATTAGCTGTAAACAGACCGAACGTGAAAATGCACCACCCACTCGCCAATAGAAAATCAGTTTGTTATCCCATACAGTTTTAGATGGCCAATAAGAAAAATCAGTTCTAAGAAAAAATATATACTCGTTTTAAATTCTATCAATTTTTCTCGAATTATCGCCGAGATTTATTCCGCCGAAGAGATCGAGTGCTTTCGCATAAAAATTCTGTACGGTCTCTAAACAGACCGAACGAGAAAATGCACCACCCATTCGCCGATAGAAAATCACTCGTTATCCCATACAGTTTTAGATAGCAAATAAGGAAAATCAGTTCTAAGAAAAAGATAGACTCGTTTTTAATTGTATCAATTTTTCTCGAATTACCGCTGAGTTTTATTAGCTGTAAACAGGTCGAACGTGAAAATGCATCATCCACTCGCCAATAGAAAATCAGTTTGTTATCCCATTCAGTTTTAGATAGCCAATAAGAAAAATCTGTTCTAAGAAAAAATATAGACTCGTTTTTAATTCTATCAATTTTTCTCGAATTATCACTGAGTTTTATTAGCTCTAAATAGACCGAACGTGAAAATGCATCATCCACTCGCCAATAGAAAATAACTTTGTCATCCCATACAGTTTTAGATAGCCAATAAGGAAAATCAGTTCTAAGAAAAATATAGACTCGTTTTTAACTCTATCAATTTCTCTCGAATTATCGCCGAATTTTATTCCACCGAAGAAATCGAGTGCTTCGGCATAAAAATTCTGTTCAGTTTCTAAACAGACCGAACGTGAAAATGCACCACCCATTCGCCGATAGAAAATCACTTTGTTATCCCATACAGTTTTAGATAGCCAATAAGGAAAATCAGTTCTAAGAAAAAGATAGACTCGTTTTTAACTCTATCAATTTCTCTCGAATTATCGCCGAGTTTTATTCCACCGAAGAGATCGAGTGCTTCGGCATAAAAATTCTGTTCGGTCTCTAAACATACCGAACGTGAAAATGCACCACCCATTCGCCGATAGAAAATCACTTTGTTATCCCATACAGTTTTAGATAGCCAATAAGGAAAATCAGTTCTAAGAAAAAGATAGACTCGTTTTTAACTCTATCAATTTCTCTCGAATTATCGCCGAGTTTTATTCCACCGAAGAGATCGAGTGCTTCGGCATAAAAATTCTGTTCGGTCTCTAAACAGACCGAACGTTGAAAATGCGATACTCACTCGCCAATAGAAAATCAGTTTGTCATCCCATACAGTATTAGATAGCCAATAAGGAAAATCTGTTCTAGGAAATCGCTCGAACTCGAGAAATCTAGAAAATTGCTTGTAACGATAGTTCTTTACCTCGAACATTGTTAATACTGTATCCAGTTAAGTTTTTCAGATACATATTGAGGGTGTTAAATCCTGAGCGCGAATTTTATTTTAAACTGGATGTGTTTACCTATAATCGCGAATATCGTCGCGAGCAAGCGGAACGGAAGTTACGGCCCGCGAAGTTCGGGATACAAATTACGGACGCTTGAAATTCTGAAAAAAGACTGCGGATTTTTGTGGAAAATAAAAATTGCACCTGTTGCAAGAAAGAGGGCGTCTCTATCGTTTCAGTAATTGCAAAATAAGAAATTGGTCAACGGAACACGGTTGGTTTTGATTTTCAGTGTGTATTCGAAAAGATCTTGGTCCGCAAAGGGTTAATCGAGTGAATGGTTCTGAAAGATCGATTCGGAGGTTCGGGAAATGGCGAAATTGATTGTTAGGGCCGTGAATTGCAACGGATCTCCACGAACACGGCACGGTATTTCGTAGGACCAATGGCGTGGCGAGCGAGGGTTAATCAAGCGCCGAAGCAGATTGTAAAAGGGAATGGTTCGGTTTCGGGACTGGAGGCGAGACAACGTTTTACGATCGGTCGTAAAGGAGGACACGTAAAGGGGCCCTCTGTTGCATTAGGTCAGCCATCGAAACCAGCCGGACGAACTTATACAGGTAGGCGAGCGAGTGAATCATACCTTGTAGTCCGCCATACTTCGCGATGGATCATCGGGGGCGACTTCGAATCTCGTTTGTCTGACCGAGTTCGCGATTCCTCTACTTCATCTCAACACGTTATCTACCGGCGACAATTATTTCATAATCTTTCTGTTAACACATTACCGACCGGTGATTATTGCATAATTTTGAAAAATCTATGGTACATGGCTAAACAGTTTCTAATGGAACCTTCAATAGCAACAGCAATTTTTATTGTGAACTCACAAGTTACCCCCAAGAACGTCATTTAATATTGCAATGTAAAAGAACATTTTTATGCTTTCTTTTGGTGCAGCGCAATTATTGAAAATCCTGATAATAGGCTTCCGGTAGGTAAAGTGTACATTGCAACGATTGCAGCAAACTTTGACGCATCCATTCTGTTCACGAGTATTCTTACAACAATACTTCAAAATCAATCAAACCAATCGAATCAAATTTGATTTCGTTCGAGAAGAAAGGCGTAACATTCGTATTTGTCAGACTTTGTTTAAAATCTTCATCACAAGTGTGACTCGATAAAATACAGCAAGGGTTTAACGATGAACTACATTTTCATTTGAATAACCCCTGATCAAAAATGTCTATGAATCGTTCTAACAATAAAATGTTAACGCATTACCGACCGGTGATTATTGCATAATTTTGAGAAATCTATGGTACATGGCTAAACAGTTTCTAATGGAACCTTCAATAGCAACAGCAATTTTTATTGTAAACTCACAAGTTACCCTCAAGAACGTCATTTAATAGATTCATTTAATATTGCAATGTAAAAGAACATTTTTACGCTTTCTTTTGGTGCAGCTCAATTATTGAAAATCCTGATAATAGGCTTCCGGTAGGTAAAGTGTACATTGCGACGATTGCAGCAAACTTTGACGCATCCATTCTGTTCACGAGTATTCTTACAACAATACTTCAAAATCAATCAAACCAATCGAATCAAATTTGATTTCGTTCGAGAAGAAAGGCGTAACATTCGTATTTGTCAGACTTTGTTTAAAATCTTCATCACGAGTGTGACTCGTTAAAATACAGCAAGGGTTTAACGATGAACTACATTTTCATTTGAATAACCCCTGATCAAAAATGTCTATGAATCGTTCTAACAATAAAATGTTAACGCGTTACCGACCGGTGATTATTGTATAATTTTGAAAAATCTATGATACATGGCTAAACAGTTTCTAATGGAACCTTCAATAGCAACAGCAATTTTCATTATGAACTCACAAGTTAACCTCAAGAACGTCATTTAATAGATTCATTTCATATTGCAATGTAAAAGAGCATTTTTATGCTTTCTTTTGGTACAGCAGAATTATTGAAAATCTTATTAACCAGTTAACTGCGTTCGACGTGTATACACGTCAATCGAAATCTCTATGGCGGTGCAATAACAATAATCTTTTGAAGAATGAATTGTTAATTTTTTATCAAATAAAAATGTAATCCTTCCTCGTTTTTCGTAAAATTTATAATAGGACACATTGCCCTGCATTCGACGTGTATATTCGTCATTGGTTAATTTTAATTCCGCACTCTGTGGGGGATTTTTACAATGAAATTCCGCAGTTAAGAGGTTAATAGGCTTCCGATAGGTAAAGCGTTAAGTCTATAGTCGATGACTAAGGATTTTTTAATAGATCTTTTAACGGTAAAAGCAATTTTAACACCGTGGGCAACTTGAATGGACACTGTTAAATTTATATTTTTACAACGACACTTCACAACGATTATACCATAAATCTTTTTGATCTTTTTAGAAGCTAGATCGGTAGAAAATTAGTTGTAAACATAGGCGACCCAGAAATGCAGACGGCGTCGATAAAAATAAAGTTGCAAACGAAGGGTTAATAATTTTAATCTTGCGGTTGAAGAAAATTCCAAGTACAAAACTATAAGGACATATGGGGTGATTATCTAATGGCTATTGAGATATTTTCTATAAATGATTTTTAATGCAGGCGATGCTCAAAATGTTATTATAATGAATACATTTGCGTAGTCGAATAACATAATGTATTAGATGTAAACATGAATTTTTGTGGCCCTTGAAATTAATCGTTATAATAACTTTATTTTAAAGTACAGTCTCTCATCCTACAAATTGAACATCATACATTGTATACGGTATAAAGCGAATGTACAGAATGCAATAAAGATCTTTTTAAATAATAAACAGATTCTATAAAAAATGGCTACGAATTAATCCGTACACCTACTACATGTATTCAGCTATTCGATTTCGAATCCGCGTAATAAAAACTGCATGGAAACAAGTTTCTCTTTTAGTTTTATATTTTATCGATTCTATTCGCAGCGAAAGTTTTCCAGAACTCTTTCGAGCCGTGATTAAAACATTCGAGAGACTCATAAATCATTTCCGTTTCAGCGTGTCATTATTACTTATAGATAAAGTAATCGATGATATCGGAATCGATCATTATTCGTGTCGTGACGCGTTTCCATTTATCAGCTAGCGCGCGAATACGACGAGTAGACCGAGAATCTGTTATGCAACGCAAACATTTAGTTCTAAGAAACAGTGCACAGAAGTATTTTTATACGTGAAATTAAAAAATCGTGTTTGATCGTATTTCATGCAATAGCGCGAGATTCAAGTAGTTTTATTAGTCGTGTATGCACACCTAAATGAATAATATTCTGATTAGCATCTGTTACGAAAAATAAATTAACCAAAGCGAAACATTTTTATACGTGAAATTAAAAAATCGTGCTTGATCGTATTTCATGCAATAGCGCGAGATTCGAGTAGTTTTATTAGTCGTGTATTCCATCCTGAATAATATTCTGAATAATATTCTGGTTAACATCTGTTACGAAAAATAAATTAACCAGAGTGAAACATTTTTATACGTGAAATTAAAAAATCGTGTTTGATCGTATTTCATGCAATAGCGCGAGATTCGAGTAGTTTTATTAGTTGTGTATCCAAACCTAAATGAATAATATTCTGACTAGCATCTGTTACGATAAATAAATTAACCAGAGTGTAACATTTTCATACGTGAAATTAAAAAATCGTGTTTGATCGTATTTCATGCAATAGCGCGAGATTCAAGTAGTTTTATTAGTCGTGTATTCAATCCTGAATAATATTCTGACTAGCATCTGTCACGAAAAATAAATTAACCAGAGTGAAACATTTTTATACGTGAAATTAAAAAATCGTGTTTGATCGTATTTCATGCCATAGCGCGAGATTCAAGTAGTTTTATTAGTCGTGTATTCAATCCTGAATAATATTCTGACTAGCATCTGTCACGAAAAATAAATTAACCAG
>CM052202.1:4015083-4034759 GCA_028455805.1 Lasioglossum figueresi | reverse complement strand
TAATATTCTGACTAGCATCTGTCACGAAAAATAAATTAACCAGAGTGAAACATTTTTATACGTGAAATTAAAAAATCGTGTTTGATCGTATTTCATGCAATAGCGCGAGATTCAAGTAGTTTTATTAGTTGTGTATCCAAACCTAAATGAATAATATTCTGACTAGCATCTGTCACGAAAAATAAATTAACCAGAGTGAAACATTTTTATACGTGAAATTAAAAAATCGTGTTTGATCGTATTTCATGCAATAGCGCGAGATTCGAGTAGTTTTATTAGTCGTGTATTCCATCCTGAATAATATTCTGATTAGCATCTGTTACGAAAAATAAATTAATTAGAGTGAAACTTGTTGAAAAACTTTCTGAGTTTTTGGCAGACGAAGAGTGCCGCAAATGCATAAAGTTTGCGGTCTAACGCGGTGTTGAAAGGCATCGAATTTTGACTAGTAAATTGGTAGAAACCGGTTCGATAAGTTCGTCAGGCCATTTCGGAGTAGCCTAAGCGCGCAGGTCAGGGTTAGGCGATCGCGTGAAAACTGGAATCCGTGGGTACAGCACGGAAAACGAAAATACGCGGCCGATCTTGAGTTACGTGCTTGAGAGCGAAACAAGGTTGGCGAAAGTTGCTCCTCGGCATTGACGGATTATTAATCTCGTCAATTACCTCTGCCGCCTCGGGGATCCCGTAGAAAAAAACACCAGGAAAGTTAGCTGCTTCGTTTATCACTTCGTTTATCGACAAGCTGTGTGTCGTCGACAAATTTCTAGAGCGACAAGCAACGAACCACATACGTCGCAGTAATCCATATTGTTTTTGATTGCTGCGTCGTTATCGACACGCGACGGCTTTTACAAATATTGCTACCGTGCCTGCGGGTAAAATGATGGAGCTCGAAAACTTCTGTCGCAAAACTAAACTTCGAAACATAATTTCGTTTTCAACGGAAGCTTCGAGAAGCGTCTCGATCCTCGAGTATGAGAAACGAAGATGTTTTATTTAGCAGCTGTGGGTTTTCGAAGTTTTCGTTCCTCGATATTATAAATATGTAAATAAGTCGAGAGACGTGAGCGGAACTTTTTAGACATGTTGCAGCCAATTTGTTGAAAAGACATATTCGTTGATAAAAGAGGACAGTGTTCGACTAGGAAGCAGGTATCCAGGGAACGAAGAGCTAGACGCTTCGGAAATCCATAACGTTTTATGATCAATGTACCGAGGATGAGCGGACGCCTCGCCGCATAGGCGATTTCATGGTCCGTGAACGGAAAAGGATGCTGGCCGGTCTTAGCCGGTAGAAGAAGATATTTTCGAATAGCGAGGAACGTGATTGCGCGTTATTTTCTTGCGAGAGTTGCGTGCTGTGCACCCCGCTGCTGCTTGCCACGCCGCGAAACATAAACAGTGAGAGGACCGACACACTTCCGCCTTCGGTCGACCGCCGTGCAACACAAAAGCCGCAAACAGGTCGGATGTATACGGTATTAAAGCCGTACATAACCAGGAGAAACTCGGCCCGCAGCGTTGTGAAACGGGCCCTCGAATTCAGTCCGCGGACAACGCGAAAAAATATGTGGCCTCGCCGAAACCTCCGCCCGAACGAAAAATACTCGGCGAAAGTGCTCGACAACAAAATCGAACCGAGTATCCACATTCGTGGAGTCTATGATCTTTCTTGCAATATTTCTCGGTGATTCGAGCAGTCATTGAGATCCAGAGAATCGACCTTCGCACCGAAAGCACATCCGTGCACTGCTGATGTTTATGAAATTCACAAGATTTCCTGGACACGGTGACATTCGTAAGGGACGATCGGAAGAATACGTACGGACCCCGAATTTTCGAGGATAAAATCATTGATGGACAGACGGAGAAAAGCGAATGTGCGAAATGAAAAGAATTGAAGAGTATCTGTGCATTACTTTCGACCTACTCGAATTACACTGTCCAATACGTTTCAACTTTTTTTGGTTATTTTGATTCCCATTATGCGATTTTTATAGAGTTTTTCGCGCTGACTCCGAATCTGGCCTTAATTTTTCTCCTATACGTACAGTTTTTGAGAAAATTGAGCTCTAAAAAAAGAAATGTTTTTCAACTTTGAACAATTATTGTGATGTTATTATAAAATAAATGTAGTAGAGCATCATGGATCGTGGAAGAGCACCACTGACGGCAACTCATGTCGGGCGAAGATCTTTTGCTTTCTGGATCGAAAAAAACGTCGACGTTGGAAATTTAAAAGGGTGGTTTCTCAAGATGAAAGTCTGCTCTATCGCGTGGTATAGTTCGATTTTCCGCTGAACCCTTGTTTTTTAATATAAATTGAAAAATATCCTCAAAAATGAGTGCAAAAGTAGTGTCTCTCCGTCTTCAATCGTTGTTTAAACATGTTTAAACAATAAAATGTATTAATATTGTATATCACTGTATTCGCGAAAGTCTACAGAATCCTTTGCCGTAAAAAACGATTCAATATCTTTTATAATAACATCACAATAATTGTTCAAAGTTGAAAAATGTCTTTTCTTAAACTCAATTTTCTCAAAAACTCTACGTACAGGAGAAAAATTAAGGTCAGATTCGGAATCAGCGCGAAAAACTCTATACGAATCGCATAGTCGGAATCAATATAATTTTTGGCTGTTGGACAGTGTTATTTATTAACAGTTTATCTACCGATAGCCTATTAATAGATTTTTCAATAATTGTGCTGCACCAAATGAAAGCTTGAAATCTTCGTTCACACAACAATCCCGAAGGAAATTATTTGATTTTGTAATTGAGGGTGAGTTATTGGTTTATGATTGAAATTACCGTTGCTATTGAAGGATTCTTTTAAAAAATCCTCGGTCATGAACCATAGACTTTCAACAATTACGAAATAATCACCGGTAGATAATATGTTAACACTTTACCTACCGGAAGCCTATTAACAAGATTTTCAATAATTGTGCTGTACCAAAAGAAAGCATACAAATATTCTTTCACATTGTAATCTTAAATGAAATTATTAGATGACGTTATGGAGGGTGACTTGTTAGTTCATAATGAAAATTACTGTTGCTATTGAAGATTCTATTAAAAATCCTCAGCCATGAACTGAGACATTGACTTTCAACAATTATGAAATAATCACCTCGAAGGCATGGAAGCCTATTAACAGGATTTTCAATAATTGTGCTGTACCAAAAGTAAGCACAAAAATTTTTCTTTCACATTGTAATCTTAAATGAAACTATTAGATGACGTTATTGAGGGTGACTTGTTAGTTCATAATGAAAATTACTGTTGCTATTGAAGATTCTATTAAAAATCCTCAGCCATGAACTGAGACATTGACTTTCAACAATTATGGAATAATCACCGGTAGGCAATGTGTTCAGAGAAGAAAGACATTGCTGAGTGGGTTCTGCTTTTCACAACAGACGCAGGTCAGTTAATTCGCAGTCTACTGATAAGAAGATCGTGTCCGAAAGCGAACGTGGAGCACGACATTCCTGCAAGCTGCCCGATATGCCCATTCCTGACATATCAACAGAGCCTGACGATATGGGGACAGAGTCGACGGTGATTCGAAATTGATTGGCCGACATCGGATGGGGGAGCGGCAGCGGGTCCGATCGCGTGCGTCAGCGAAACAGGTGTTTCGAATACGCTTTCATTGGGCGAGCACCTGCGAGACATCGCCGACTAATTATAGCAGCGAGCGCGAGCGTGAGAATCGCTGGGGCGCGTCGTGTCGGCCTCTGCGTAACGGAGAAAAGTTTGCCCGCGAAACTGATTGGGGGCGTAGGCAAACGCCGTCAGGTAGATTCGCGTCGTCTCTTAAGAGGAAATGGCACTCACGTGACAAAACGAGAAAGGAACTAGAATCTAACTAGATTTTGTGTCGAAACATGGTTTTACGGGAATAGATTTCTTGTCCTTATTTTTTAACTGGGTGACGGCTCATTCTAAAGAGGAAGGTTAAATGCACCGCGCCGAACTCATATTTTAACGAGATTATGTTTATATCTAATAATACAAGTGTCCAAAGTACAGCAAAAATGAAGGAAAATACTCGCAGATTCCAATATATTTTTCTGTCTCTAAAAGATTTTTTGACTAACATAATGCAGGCCAGTGTTGTGCATACAACCTTCCTGTTTAGAATGAGCCCTCACTCAGCCCAAAATTCGCTCAAATAAGGACAAACGATCTATTCCCGTAAACCCATGTTTCCAAAGCAAAATTTAGTTAGATTCTAGTTCTTTTCTAGTTATGTCACGTGAGTGGCGTTCCCCCTTAAGGGTGCGCCGGAGCCAGAGAAAATTTTGTTGGTGACAATTGCGGAATTCCCTAGGAAGCTCCAGACAAGGATAGAGAGATCCTCGTCTCTCCTATGGGGCTGCGACGGAGAGGGAGATATGTCGCTCGCAGGAGCGACAAAGACAGAGATTACGAAGCAGCTTGTTTTTTCGATAATCCCACTCCCATTTCATTTAGCGAGGAAACAATATATTATGATGCTCTTTGTGTTGAAATATTCTCTGAATTATTGCGGGGTCCTGTACAGAGACCTTTTTTGGAAAAAGTGTACAGAAAAAAAATTCTTCTATAAAAACGTACACTATTATTGTTTAAAAAGTTTCAATAAACAAATTGTAAAAAAGGGCTCTGTACAGGGACCCCGCAATAATTCAGAGAATATTTCAACACAAAGAGCATCAAAAAATATTGTTTCCTCGCTAAATGAAACGGGAGTGGGATTATCGAAAAACAAGCTGCTTCGTAATCTCTGTCTTTGTCTCTCCTGCGAGAAACATATCTGCCTCTCTATCTTTGTTTCTTAGTTCACCTTTACGCCGATGGTGACGTATGTTCGCTCCGGCGCACTCTTAAGAGGAAAGGGTACTCACGTGACGAAACTAGAAAGGAACTAGAATCTAACTAGATTTTTGGTCGAAACATGGGTTTACAGGAATAGATTTCTTGTCCTTATTTCAACGAATTTTTGGGCTGGTTGAGGGCTCATTCTAAAGGGGAAGGTTGAATGCACCGCGCCGAACTCATAATTTAACGATATTATGTTTATATCTAATAATACAAGTGTCCAAAGTACAGCAAAAATCGAGAAAAATACTCGCAGATTTCAATGTATTTTTCTGTCCCTAAAAGATTTTTTAACTGACATAATGCGATCCAGCGCTGTGCATTTAAGTTTGCTCTATCAAATAAACGTTCGTGCAGCTCAAAATATGCTCGTATAAGGATAAAAAAATCTATTCCCGTGATTGCATTCGCACAGCAGAGATTTCCCCGTATTACGTTCATGAAGACAGAGGTCCTCTCCGATGCAGAACAAGCCTAGAGCCAATTTTAGTTCAACTAGTTAGACGAGATGGCGCCTAGTCGGAACTGTCAACGTGGAATCGTGGCAACAAACATATGAAAGGCTTGAATCCTCTCGGATCCATTAATAGCAATACAGATATTAATAAACAAAAGGAAAAAACGTGGAATCATAGCAAAACTGAAGCGTTAGGCTGACACATATGTATGTTTATCAGTGTTACCACAAAAAAAAACTTTTTTTCTGCATAGAGGTAGGTAACACTGGTAAATACTCTAAAATCTGAAATTTACACGGGTATACTTCCCCCTTAGGGGCTATTCTGGTATACAACTTGGAAATGTCAACATTTCGACGAGCGTGCACCTTCAAACGCTATTAGGGGTGCGAAAAGCGTTGTACACGCGTGATCAGAAATTTTTTGGATCCTCAAACTTGACTCCACCCGACTGCAGAACCCGGAATCTCGGGTCCCGCACCACCTTAAGAAACGCTGATCATTTCTCTGAATGAAATAGATGACACGCGGCATTAAATGCATCGTAGAATTCTACATAAACGATTAGACGAATCTGTTGGGAAACAAGTTGGTTCATATAATAGGAGTACACCTGATGGAACACATTATCGACCGGCGATTATTTCGTAATTTTGGAATGGCCATGGATAAGGACTTTTTTTAACACTTTACCTACCGGAAGCGTATTAATAGGATTTTCAATAATTGTGCTGTACCAAAAGAAAGCATAAAAATGTTCTTTTACATTGCAATCTTAAATGAAACTATTAGATGATGATATTGAGGATGACTTGTTAGGTCTCAATTGAAAATTGAGGTTGTTATTAAAGGTTCCATTAAAAAGTGTTTAGCTATGTACCATAGATTTTTCAAAATAATGCAATAATCACCGTAATGCGTTAATATATCCTTCGGTAGCAATTTCAATCGCGAACCAACAACTAACCCCTAACTTCTTTCTTTTGGTGGAACACAATTATTGCGAATCCTATTAACACATTACGAACCGGTGATTATTGCATAATTTTGAAAAATGTATGGCACATGGCTAAAGTACTCTTCCGCAAAGTACAGTGTTAAATTAATTTTACACTCGTTGTATAAAATCAAAGTACATAGCGTAATATGTCGAGATTCTAGAGAATCAAATATTTCAAAATTCCTTAGAAAATGTCAGGTTTCGACGGTTTGAAGATGGCTAGAGAAAACATAGAAAAGTCGAAGTTGAAAAATCAAGAGATTATCATAACCTCTGCAACATCGTACATTAAAAAGTGATTAATATAAAATAAATACGAATAATTTAATATTGAGAATAACAATAAAATAGAGGAAATTCTTGAACTTAAGAAATACAAAATTCTATAAACTTTTAAAGAATTAATATTAAGGAAAATTACAAATGATATTAAAGAAATCTCTAAAATTATCCATATAAAAAATCAATTATTTAAATTTCTAGATATAATATATATATATTATTCATATATTGTATATATTTACCAGGGAAAAATTGAAAATTTATATTTATCGTGTACCCACGTATTCGCCAATGGCTGCATACCGACTACGATAGAATATAATATCGTTTCAATCGAAAGGGAGTTAATTGTAAAATAGTACAAGGTGTTGATAACACGTTTAACCGAAGAAGGTAAACAGTGGAACCAATAGTGGTATTGAGCGTGTTGAAAAAATTCCGAAAAAATTCCGAAAAAATTCCGAAAAAGGGCTAGAGAGCTAGACAGTGAGTTAGACATGAACGTCGGCTAAAGTAGTAGCCACCTGTGGCTGTCGAGGGTGGCGGACACGATCGGCGTAAGAATGCAGGTGCGAGGCGAGTGCGTGGAGCGAGGCAAAGGTTGCCAGTCGAAACTGGGCTGGTCGGAGTCGCGGAAAATTAGGTGCATGGCCATCCCTAGGAACTGGGTCAGCGGCACAGGCGCGCAGCTGCGAGCTGCGTCTCCTCGATCCTCGCGAATTTCTTCGTTGTTTCACGCGTTCCTACCGCCACTGTTTCCGCGATGCGTTCTCGGAGGAGCGCGGCGAATCGGCGTCGACTGGAAAACGGACGTATAACGGATCCGTTTTGAAAAACGAGCAATCGAAGAGGCTCTCCCGCGACCAGTTGTTGCTCGAGGAGAAGGAATTCCATCGGGTTCGCTTCGCTCTCCGGCTTGTTCCGCTTGGCGGTCTGGTTTTGCCACGGCGCGAACGTTGTTACATAAACTCGCGAAACCGGGCTTCCATAGCGTAATCCAAGAATAAATCGCCGGCTGTCGGGGTAACGATGAACTCTCCCGCTAAAAGAGACGATTCTGTCCGGTCGACGTATCGAGCGGAACCGGAGAAAGGGAGCAGAGCGTATCGACGCGTTTCGTTTCGTTTCGTTTCGTTTCGTCTCGTTCCGTCTCGTTCCGTCTCGTTCCCCGAGTACAACACCATCGATTCGAATGTCGGCGCACGCTGCGCTGGCTGCCGGAAAATCCGATAATCTCGATCGAGGAGTCAATCAATGCGTCGGGTTCGCGTCGCGCCGCGTCTCGACGCTTCCCCGGAAGCGCAATCACGCTAATGGCTCTCCGAATATCCGCCTAGCCGAAAAGTGTTCCGGAGAATACGTGCTTCAAGCATCCCTTTCTTTAGCCCTCCGCACACGTCTCCTACACGTTCCTGTACTCCTTTCTACGGCGCTGCTCTTTGCCGGCTTCTGGCATTTGTTTGTTCGCACGTGAACGGTGCGATACAAACCAAAATAAACGTTCTATCAATATTCAATCTATATCATTCGCAAGGAATTGGTACCGAGCAGAAATTACCTTCCTTCTTTAACCCTAAATAGCTTAACTGTACTGCGTGAAAAGTAACAAGTATAATTGACACAACGCTTTTCATTTAGTAACAAAAATACTTTTAATATTTGGTGGATCATCCGATCTCACTTGATTAAAATTTTCCCGTGCTTATTTTTACGAAAGCTTAGGATATCTAGGGTTAATAACTTCGAAAAGCTTCTGGTCATAAATTCATAGAATAAAAAATTCGCTGTCTAGTAATTACTATAGAGAGTTAGATGCGCGATAGTTCGTTACCGAATGGGTAAAAAGAAATCGATCGGTGCAGCGACCGAGACATCAATGAAACTAATGGGGCGGCTAAAGTGTTGAATATCGACACACATTAAAGAATCATTAGTTTAAGATTGCATAGGGTTCCGATGGTCTCAATGGCCCATTCAAGGATTAAACGAAATCAAAATTGGTCCGCACGGATCACCGTCTTTCGCAGTATTATCAATCAATATTACGGGACTCGAAAGCCTGGATTTAACGGACGGGCCTGGTACGAACAAGTTCTAACTAAAGTTGCATCTAACGTTGCACCCCGATATTTATCTAACATTTCAGGCAACTTTCACTCGCTCTTTCACACGAATTTCGGGAAACCCAGAATTTACAGAGCCACCAAGTTTATTTCTCCGCGAACCTGACAAATCGGAGTATTGTATCAAACTCTTACATACTGATTTAAAAAGAACAGAAATAGCGTGATGCAGCATGTGTGGCGAGAAACCGAGGACACGTTCTTCCCCAAAAATTTTACAATTTGAAACCTCTGCAAAAAATGTTTAAAAAAATGTCTGTGGACGAATCCACCATATATTTGAAGATTGAAGATTCCCCTTTGCAACGATCCCCTAAAACCTCCCCTAAATCCTAAATCCCCTAAAGTCGTACTTGTACGATCATTTTTTGGCTGTTTCACGATACAATACAATGAATGCAAGAGAAAAAGATGCGAAGGATGGTAGTTTTAACGGTAACGTTGCCCGGAAAATGCAGTTCAGCATCTAGCGTTCTGCAACGTTTCCACCTTATTCTGATATCGAGAAACGGTTCGTCGCGCAGAGTAGTCGGACAGCCGCGAGCAACTCGAGCTGCTAATTATTTACAGTATTTCCGGCAGGGGAGGGGAACGGAATCGCGAGCGTGCAGCCATTTTCTCGGTGTAAAAGGCTCTGGACGGTCGTCGGCTCGATCCAATCGTCGCTCGCACCGTAATTATATCCGCGGGTCAGCTTGGAGCCGTTTCGATAGCAGGATTATCGGAAACCATTACATTCGGAGAGCGCGCGAGCGTTCTTCGTCTTCTTCGGGCTCTGCTTCGCGAATAGCTGCGCCGGAAAATCGATAACGAGCACACGTTTCGCGTACAATTCGCAAACTCCGCGCTGCTATACGTGTTCTCGGTGTGGAAACCTTTGCTAGCGTTAGGGTGCACCTCCGTCCGTGTTCGTATTCCCGTATAGCATAGTGTACGCGCAAGACACATACACACGGGGCGGGGAAAAAACGATGCGCCGCTTCGAACGAGGCGGATTCACAAAAGGTTACACACGAGGGGAGAGAACGCACACGGTAGCTTAGCGTGGGTGACTCTTGGCGAACGAGACAAAGGGACGGAAGGCTAAATAAAAAAAAGAAGAAAGAGAGAGAGAGAGAGAGAGAGAGAGAGAGAGAGAAAGAGAGAGGAAAAAAACACGCAATTCGAGCGGCTTCGGGGCTTCGCAGGTTGCCCGGCGGACACGAGGAAGTGGGCGTGCTGAAGAAGGCGTCCAAGTTGTCAAACGATCAGGCACATATGGCCACGTATGGCCATTATACAACGAGATAGCCGATGCAGCCTGCTGTTCGAACCGAAGACCCAATCCGCAACGTCGATTATAACCGAAATGCCAATTCGAAGCGGAACTGCCCCCTAGATGCGAGCCAACGTTTAATTTTACGTTGAAACTTATATTTATTTTAATTCGTCGGGTTTTCCATGCCTGATCGCTAGGCTGCGGATTTTTATGGCGAAATAAAAGTCTTCTACGTCGGTTGTGGGATACAAGAATTAAGTGAAAATGTATTTTGCTCGATAGTCCGATTAAATGAAAAATTATGCGATATTCTTGAACTCTTCCGATGTCTTCGCTCCTCGGTGTATCGCTTATTAATGTTTGTCATGAATGCATAAAATCTACAGTCCAGTAATCGCTATACTTCAACGATACCAGCGGCTAGATAGTGGTTTAATATCTGTAATTCACTCTCTCTCTCTCTCTCTTCCAACAAACAGGCTATTATCCCTTTTTTATTACTCTTATTTGTCAATCTTTGTACTTGTTGTAGAAAGACGAATCTTCCCGTTGTTCGCGATGCAACAGTTATCTACTCGATTCGATCGCCAGAAATGAAATAACGATTCGAAGTTCTGCCGTCGAAGGGTAAACGCTTCCACTGGCGATGACTTAAAAGTTCTTTAAAAGTCAAAGAGTCACACGATCGGGGGCTTCCTCGTAAATTTCTCGACGCGCACCAACAAAATCAGTCAAACATACTCGTAATCCCATTACCGATAAATGGTTTCCAAGTAAAACGTCGAGCAGGCTGAACGCCGAAACCAAGAAAACCGAGAGAAGAGCTTCGCGTGAAAATAATTCGTAAAGATTATATCGATAGGCAAAATGGAGACCGTAGGGTAGAGGGGCCAATTTCAAAATGTCCAAAGCTAACCTCTCTCCGCTTAGTTTCCGTATCCCTATACGATTCGACTAGACGCCCGTTCAAAAACCCGATCGCCCCGTACAACGAGCTAACAATTTGGCAGCGCACTCGGTCGAGCAACGGAGAAGATTAACAGCCAATAATGGTTGCTGGTAACGGGTGGCGTCAACGACAGAGACAGATTTGGCTGGGCAGTGACAGTCGAGAAGCGAGAAAATGTAAAGTTGCTAGTATACGGCGACTACGAGGGCGAAAATAAAAGGTGAAGCCGCCGGTGAAGAGGTCTACAGAGGGGGAAGCCTTTTCGAAGCCAAATCGAGTGCGTGTACGTGTGTCTGTAAGCGTGCAAGCGCGACAAAGAGCAAAATAGACAGAGAGGGAGAGAGAGACAGAGAGAGAGAGAGAAAGAGAGAGAGAGAGAGACCGAGCAACACGGGTAGAGAAAATGCGAGCCGACTTTCCGGAGAGCAATCTTTTTTACCGACGCTCGCAACGGCGACGATGGCAGCTCACGAAAATCCGTCGTTTTTGTAAATACTTACCAGGGTTACAGTATCGTGCACATAAGCACGAACAGTCATACATAGGCAGTAGGTACGCACGCGAGCGCAGGTACACGGGGTACGTAGACGCGAGCAGCAGCAGCACACGCGCACGCACACACAGCCATACGAACGGGAACCCACACCCACTTACTACCAGTCGGTAGGTAGGACGCGTTCGACGAGAGCTAGCTCGCGGTGACTGTATCACTGGGTGTTTGTCGACCGACGAGGATGATGCATGTAGACACGACAACGAGGTGGCGACGACGACGACGACGACGACGACGACGACGACGACGAGACAAAACGATGTGCAGGCGAGAAAACGTTTTAAACGCACGGTAGCGTTTATATCTTTAAGGTAAAGTCTCGGCCTCGATGTCGATGTCGATGTCGATATCGATGTCGACGTGTGCGACGAAGACAGCGGTGGCGGTGACGATGGTGGTGGCAATGGTAGCAGCGATTTAAGCCTTGCCCGCCACATGCAGCGAGTCCCCGATCAGAGATCGGCGACGAACGCGAGAAATCCAGCCGGGTTTTGGTGATCGCGTACCTCGGTGGTCGCACATCGGTGCTCGCTCGTGTATGGTCGAGTATGCAAGCAAGCGAGCTTTCCTCGCGTTCGCTCGCTCCGTCTTTTCTTCCTCTTTTCCTCTTCAGCCACACGAGCCGCCGCGTCTCTCTCTCTCTCTCCGCCGCGGATGACTGCTGTCCCTCTCTCTATTCTCTCTCTCTCGGGCTTCCACCGCAGTCAGTCCACCGTGCTCTCGGCCTTTTCTCCTCTCTCTGTTCCACGCCTGACGTTATTCTCCTCGTTGCTCTCTCTCTCCGGGTGTCCGTCAGTAACCTAGAAAGCGGTGGCGGCGGCCATTCAGGATTACGGGACTCGGAGTCCGTGGTACGTCCGCTTTTGCTCGGGCCGTTTCGATCGGGAGAAAGAGATCCGCGCACACCGAGGAGCGGAACCCGTTCTTCGGCGAGGATAACAAGCGCCGTTTGCAATCTCCCGCGGACACACACCGCACCGTCTCGTCGTTTCCCTTCGCTCTCTTCTAACCACACGATCGTTACACGTTCACGGGGCGAGGTAGCCGTGAATTTTCATGCCGAGTACAGGAGAGACGGACAGAGACAGACAGAATCGAGAGAGTGAGAGAGACAGAGAGAGAGAGATAGAGAAAGACAGGGAGGGAGAGAGAGAGAGAGCGCACACGCACTCACGCACACAAGCACGCACACACTTTTCGCTCCAAACGTTCAAAGATGCGACATATACAGAACTAACAGAACGTCGGGACGGTACACGCAGCTAAAACGGTCGACTCGGAATCACGGCCACCGGAACCGATATACGCGGGAGGAGCCGTGGCAAAAACGTCCGCGGATAACGAGACACTGTATACTCTCTTCTCTTCTCGCGAGGACGCACGCACTGTGTGTATGTTCACTAGCCGCGATCTCGCTCGAGAGAGCGCACCTTCGCCACGACAGATCGGCGAGAGTACCAGTGGCCAGCTATGGGTGTGCTTCTTTTAACAGCGTCCAGGCGTTTCGGGATTCGCGATAACCACGAGACCGGCCGACCCACGGTACCAGCGACTTCAATGCAAAAGATATTTACCCATTTGTGACAGATTTTCCGTACGAGACGCACCACATTAACGACTGTCCCCCACCTATTACCACATACAGACATTACCACACTTCGATTTTTCAAGATGGCGACGCGCCGTCGTCGAGTCGAACCACGATGCGGACGAACCGTAAATCTCGGGCGCTCGAGTCGCCGGCCAATCCGGTCACCGCTCGGCCACGGGCTACGCGTTCTTTCACCGCCAAATTTCAAATCCTCGATTCACACTCGAACACGATATTGTAACTTGTCCACCGCTTGCAAACCTTTCGAGTGCTGTTTAACATCTCACAGAACTATGTATTAGGTTGGTAAGAAAGTAATTTCGGTTAAGGTGTAATAGAAAACCAAATTTTTTTTATTCGAGCAATGAACTTTAATGTATTTGATATATATTATATTATATATTCAAACCGATACTTAATCGCATGTTATTTGACTTTAAGATCTGCACGATTTACTCGAGCCTGAGCTGCTTTCGTTCCCAATGAGTCAATGTACAGTAATTGCTTGTTCCCATCGTGGAGATCCTCGGGGAGCTAGATCATGACTTTACTGTATTATTATAAAAAATCTAAAAATGCTGCGATACAAATCTAACGATGCTATAAATTGTACTATTATAAACAATCTAGTGCGTAAGGCTTTTATAGAAATTAGTTGAAGCTTGCTCCTGTACTGTTCAGGTTTACTGGACCAACCAACCATCTATGCTTCTCTGCTTGTTCTAATCGCCAAGGGTCGCGTCAGGGAAAGAATATCCGCGACGATCATTTTTCAAGTATATTATTTTTCACACTCGCTCTCATACAGTTTTCAAATGTTCCCACTTGATTCGGTTTGGATAATTAAAAAATACGCGCGCCTATTCGTCCGACAAATACATCGTTGCCAAGTCCTCGTACAGGTCCCAATCGCTCTTCAAGAACACACAGAATATGACCCTGTCCAACTGCAAATACGATACACACGATTTCTATATGAAAAGTCTATATTCTAACGAGCTTCTGGTTTCTTTCAAATCTTACCGCGTCGCTTTTCTTCTCCAAGAACTCCTTGACGGTACTCATAGCTGTCTCCGCAGCTGGTCCTTGAGGATACCCATATACTCCTGTCGATATGCAAGGGAAAGCTATCGAACGCAATCCGTTCTCGCTCGCTAGGGCCAAGCTGTTTTGATAACACGCGGTCAACTTGTCTTTACCGGATCCTTGTGGACCAACCGTGTGAATGACGTCTAGAAGATTACATCTATGTGATTGCTGCTTCTTAAAAGCTGTCCCGTATACTAACATTTAGCAGGCAACATATAACCCCCGGTTATTTTAGCTTCTCCTACTTTACATCCTTTCAATGTGGCGCACTCGCGCTTCAAATTTGATCCTGCTGCTCTGTGAATAGCTCCATCAACTGGAGAATATTGCGTATAGTAAAATTGTCTTGTTTACCTGGCTGTTTTTTTAAAAAATACCAAAAGCATACCCCCACCACCGCCGAGGAGACTCGAATTCGCGGCATTCACGATAGCATCGATCTCTAACGAAGTGATGTCACCGCTCCATATGGACACTTTTTTCGCTATTCCTTCGACCTTTTTGACCTTGTTGTCTTTGTCAATGAGTCTTTCTTTGTTTTCGTCGAAGTAGTCCAGCAACGTAGGAACCTGCTCCAATGTTTTGACAGTTCCTTTGTAATATTTTCTTTTTTCTTGCGACGGCATCGTCAAGAATTTCTCTATTCGACAAAGAACAATCATAACAATATGACATTTGTTTCGATGTACTATGCGTTGATACATAAATAGATCGAAACATCCGGCGTATACATAACCAAAGTATAAACAAAATAATCTTGTCTTACGCTTTTCGGCTTCGAACGACATGTTGCTCTCGGTGCCAGGGGTTGTGGCAAGGTTTCTTCCTATCAATGAATTTTGGACTGCTAGTCCTAATATAGCAGCAATTGAAAATCGATCGAGTATCCTTATCTGAAAATGAAAAATAATATCTGAATCCGTCAAATAAAACTTATATGAGTTTAGTCATAATCAATTTCTCCAGAGGTCTCTGCAGGCGCAACTTCGATTCGCAGATTTTCTACCAGATGGCACATTCGTTTCAATATGGCATTCCAGATATTCTCCGATATTAAAACATTCTATGGGCAATCTATATCACCTTTTACGCGATCAGACAAATTGTGCACACTGTTTTATTAATTCCTCCGAGAATATGGTACATTTTAGAAAATCGAGAATTAAAAGTTATTCGATACGCATCGACTACGAGTGTGTTTAGTCTTAGTCGTTCACGTGTACGACGAACATATCAGGATTGCATATATTCAATCGTGTACCGACAATTTATAGTAGCAGAGAGGAAATTTCCTTTTCTGATAGTAGCTACTAAATAATAGTAATTTATTAGAATGTGATTATTTATAATACATTAGTTTTGAATGTTACTGGAAACTGTCGTCACACTGCGTGTTTTATACTCGGCACTAAAGTGTAAACCCTTACTCGAAGAGCCAACATAATCTTCCACAGGGAAAACAATCTTTGTCAATCCGTTTCGCGAATGGACAATTGACTTTTAGCAAACTTTCACGATTCTGCGACGGATTCACGGGACGGAACGGAACGTAAAATGTGTTTTTCTTCTTTTACTTTTATTACCACGAAGGTGGCAGCCTCCTTACCAACTGTCCCACGAATTTCTTGCATTTATAACAAGGTGGCGCTTGAATCAGTCTGCACTTTCTATGTCGATAAAATAACCAACCTTCAATGACGAAAATCCATAAAGTGTTGGATTTATCGTGTCACCCTCATGAAATTAGATAAAAACTGTATATCAGTCATTTTATTTTCACGTTTCCCTCTAACTTATATATTTTATTCATACCCACAACGTTGTACCGAGTTGGGTGCATTAATCTTTATTGTAACGTCACGTTTACTTTATTAGCATACATTTTCCTAGTTCGTATCCATTACACCATGTATTAATTAGTATATATTGTAAAAGTTATAAATAGGACAGAATGGAAGATGCGTTATCGAATAAATCTATAGAATTTTAATTAACCGCTAACCGCGCAACCAAAACAATTTGCAGCGGGGACGCAACAGAGAAAATGAAATTTAAAAAATTGAATAGAAGCTTGCGCAACTGTGTGGGACGTTCATAAACACAATGTAGCTGCAATAATAAATTTTGTGAAATGCCTTATTATATCACGCCCTCGCAACAACGTTCACTTTCTGCAAGTTTGACGAAGCGGCTCTGTCTGGAAATGGCTGTTTGAACTTTATTCGTATCATGAATCGCCCACACGTCGTTACGATGCGCCAAACCTGTCCTCGGATGCTATTTCCGGTGCCCTTCAACCCTTACCGGAACGATGTCGCAGCATCATACCCCCATTTCCGCAGGCCCAACGAAAAATACCAAAGTTATCGTGTTCCCCGTAAACGTGGCGAATTGGAAAATCAATCCCGCGAACACGTCGATACCATCCATTCAGTCGCTCTGACTGAATTTTAAATGGACAATCGCTGACAGTCGTGGTCCGAGTTACATGTGGCACAGAGAGCTAGGGCGTACGACATGAATGAAAAGAAAAACCAACACCAACGCAACACGCCAACCCTCTTGCGACGACGCGACGCCGACGCCGACGCCGACGCCCGACGTTCGACGTCACCGATAAACTAACACCGAAAGGGACCACCGAATATACTTCCCGTTGAAATTCTATTGACAAAACGCTACACAAACTAAAACTACGAATACACGAATATGCAAATTTTTTGCGAGAAAAATATATATTTTTTTAAACAAGTGTGTACTGCAAGTTGCTCTCGCAAAGAAATGTCGCAAGCCGCTAGTCTATTCGCATCTTATCGCAAGAAGATGACCAGGAATGCGGGTCCGATCGTTTTCTGGATCGATTTCGTTTTGTCGTCGGCGGAAGCGTTCGTATCAGGAAGGGATCGAAGGGAGAGAATGATTCCTCTCCTGTTCCTGTCCACCCTCTGATCTCCGCACAGTATACGCGTCCTACAATCCTACAACGTAGACATAGGAGAGCATCGGCAGCGCATGCTGAAAGCTCCCGTTATCGATCCACTTGCGCCCGAGTTTCCTCGCTCGCCTCACAAGTTCCGCGGACGTCGTCTCGACAGAACAGTGTTGCGTGCAACTGGCCGCGGCTAGACGTACCGTTTTTTTTAAAAAATCCTCTCCTTGCTGTCCCGTGGTCTCCGGAGTTGCGAAACCAGAGAGCGAGAGAACACGATGGCGCGTCGCGTGGATTACACCAAGGCCATCTTCATACTATGTGAGTCCTTCGAGTTAAAGCTACGCGATTTTGGATCTTTGCGACGGAAAATTCTACGGCTTCTCGCATACTCGCGTCGCAATATAATCTTCCTGTGCTTTAAACCTATCGAACGAAGCCTTTGTCAAGCTACCCCCTCGAGAGACGTCACTTTCAAGAAACACACGACCCCTATCGAGCAACCTCGCGTCCACGAGTTTCGGTTATTTTTTTAATCACGAGATGCGATTGCATTCGGCTGATTAGCCGCGGTAATTAAAGAAAATACTGCTGCGTGAGTGGATTGGTCGCGTGATGCCCGTCTCTCGGGAGGCACGATAACGCTGCCTTTTTCATCTGCCTTCGGTTCGGAGCTGAAACTTTAGACCCTGTCGAGAACGAGTGAACTACCTCGCGGAACGGATTCCGGTTCAAGGAACGGGCGTAACGAGCTCGCGAAAAAGTCATTGTTAAAGACGGGCTTCGTGCCGGAAAAGCGTCGCGTGCAGCGGAAACTGGCCAGCCCTATCGCCTAACGGCTAACGAATGACCTTTCCACAGGGTGTGTCTCGACTTCGGCGATCAGCGTACCAACAGTACCAAGCCCTTCGCCGCTGCCACAAAACTTTGACGACCAACTGTACACGACACGTAGGGCACCGAAGTTGATAATCAGCTTGCCCGTCTCGAAGGCCAGGCAGGCTTCGGTAAGATAACCGTTCTCTTTGACCTGTCGCACATACGTAGAATGTTTCAGTCGAATTGGGGAAATCCGCGTCGAACTAGTCGGTCGCGATAGTTTTCCCCTCGATCGATACAGATGTCGGAAGTTGTAACAATCGCGGAATAGTTGCTGGCATTCGATTGGCAAAACCTTCGGAGAGCACGTAGGTGATTCGATAATTGTTCGCGGCACGGTCCGCTGCGGCAATTCTAAACTAATTACGATTTCATTGTATTTTTCCGCGCTGCGTTATTTGCTTCCCGATGAACTTGATTCGTTGGTTGGACCCTTGGCATTGTTAAGGGGAATTAATTAGACCGGAACGTAGGTTTAACTCCTTGCGCTACGATTCATTTGACATTGAATCACAGTGGTTGCTGGGTGATTAGGGTTTTCTTTGTAGTTTACATTTATTTATAGTTTATATCTACCGTATGCCTCCAACGGCGGTACATTAACAACAAATGTAGAATTTTCTTTCGATTTAAAAGTAATTAGGAGCATTTATTAAACTCTTTTCGGAATCGTCGTCGCCGATCTACTCGACGTTACGGTGCAAGGGGTTGAACGAATAAACATTCGTTGTTCGTGAACAACGTAGTTTATACTTATACCGATGCGAGTGTTACGATACACGGTAAATCGAAAGACTTATCGATCGAATTGAGAAGAGAATTAAGAACGTGAGAATTGAGAGTTCAATTTCGGCGTACTGAAAGAAACTCTAATTACTCTGCTGTTATTAGACGAAACTTTCTAATTGTCGAATCACCTTCGTTCAAGATCTCCGTAGAATATTTGAAAATGGTAAAGCTTGCCTGTTGCTTCTCGTCGAGCTAGAGCACGCTGCAACGCTTCGAACGCTTTCGTAGAAATCCTCTTGCGTATTCTGACGAACGAAGTAAACGGCAAGTTTCGTTTTTGAAGAGCCCAGATTTTAACGGCAACGATATTTTGAACTTTGAGCTGACAAGCACGACCACGATGCTTCTGGAGACGACAACGGCAATTCATAGATTCTCGACGGAACAGCCACTGTACCGTTTGGACCGTAGCAACGGTCAGGCCTGCATTCTTTTGCAGGTGGATGCTCTGATCTCCGTGAAATATCGCACGAACCTTGGGGAAGATCAAGTAAGCGTCGATATCTGTCTCTCGATATGAAAAATTCGTGTTTTTGCTGAATTAATGTGGTCGATATCCTTCCCAGGAAGCGAACATTTACGTTCCGAGTGAGGCTACAGTGACCGGCAACTGTAACAATGAGAACACGGTCACGATGTCCTTAAAGTGGAAGGCGTTCGTCCTTTTGTGGAGCTTTGCCAAGGTAATCGATTTTAGTACGGTGGGACTCCGTTTATCTGAACTGTCCTGTCCGGTGGACGGTACGGTTCTGATAATTGCATCGATCGGACAATAGTAGTCTGCTGACTCTCCGATCCACTATGCTACAGGGTCTTTCAATAAGAGCGATAGAACTTTGAATTGAAATAAAACGAAAAATACGGAAGACAATCTGGTACTCACTGCTTTTTATTTTAAAGT
>CM052202.1:3995710-4014983 GCA_028455805.1 Lasioglossum figueresi | reverse complement strand
GATTAATGTTTGTTACCATACATGTTTTCTTGTATTTGAATATTCTTGTGATTGGTTAATTCTATTCTTCTGATTTTATAAAAACCAGGATTAGGAACAAGTTCAATTTATAAACTAGAACATTTTCTTACAGTGAGCATAGAGCACAAATGCAATTAATGTTTGTTACCATACATGTTTTCTTGTATTTGAATATTCTTTTGATTGGTTAATTCTATTCTGATTTTATAAAAACCAGGATTAGGAACAAGTTTAATTCATAAACTAGAAAATTTTCTTACGGTGAACATAGAGCACAGCTGCGATTAATGCTTGTTACCCTGCATGTTTTCTTGTATTTGAATATTCTTGTGATTGGCTAATTCTATTCTTCTGATTTTATAAAAACCAGGATTAGGAACAAGTTCAATTTATAAATTAGGAAAGTTTCTTTAGGGTGAGCATAGAGCACAAATACGATTAATGTTTGTTACCATACATGTTTTCTTGTATTTGAATATTCTTTTGATTGGTTAATTCTATCCTGATTTTATAAAAACCAGGATTAGGAACAAGTTTAATTTATAAACTAGAACATTTTCTTACAGTGAGCATAGAGCACAAATACAATTAAAGTTTGTTACCATACATGTTTTCTTGTATTTGAATATTCTTTTGATTGGTTAATTCTATTCTGATTTTCTAAAAACCAGGATTAGGAACAAGTTTAATTTATAAACTAGAACATTTTCTTATAGCGAACATGGAGCACAGATGCGATTAATGTTTGTTACCATGCATGTTATCTTGTATAAGAATATTCTTTTGATTGGTTAATTCTATTCCGATTTTATAAAAACCAGGATCAGGAACAAGTTCAATTTATAAACTAGAACATTTTCTTACGGTGAACATACAGTACAGATGCGATTAATGTTTGTTACTATACATGTTTTCTTGTATTTGAATATTCTTGTAATTGGTTAATTCTACTCTGATTTGATAAAAACCAGGATTAGGAACAAGTTCAATTTATAAACTAGAAAATTTTTTTACTGTGAGCATACAGAACAGATGCGATTAATGTTTGTTACCATACATGTTTTCTTGTATTTGAATATTCTTTTGATTGGTTAATTCTATCCTGATTTTATAAAAACCAGGATTAGGAACAAGTTTAATTTATAAACTAGAACATTTTCTTACAGTGAGCATAGAGCACAAATACAATTAAAGTTTGTTACCATACATGTTTTCTTGTATTTGAATATTCTTTTGATTGGTTAATTCTATTCTGATTTTCTGAAAACCAGGATTAGGAACAAGTTTAATTTATAAACTAGAACATTTTCTTACGGTGAACATATAGCACAGATGCTATTAATGTTTGTTACCATACGTGTTTTCTTGTATTTGAATATTCTTGTGATTGGTTACTTTTATTCTTCCAATTTTATAAAAACCAGGATTAGGAACAAGTTTAATTTATAAACTAGAACATTTTCTTATAGCGAATATGGAGCACAGATGCGATTAATGTTTGTTACCATGCATGTTTTCTTGTATTTGAATATTCTTTTGATTGGTTCATTCTATTCTGATTTTATAAAAACCAGGATTAGGAACAAGTTCAATTTATAAACTAGAACATTTTCTTACGGTGAGCATAGAACACAGATGCAATTAATGTTTGTTACCATACATGTTTTCTTGTATTTGAATATTCTTGTGATTGGTTAATTTTATTTTTCCAATTTTATAAAAACCAGGATTAGGAACAAGTCCAATTTATAAACAAGAAAATTTTCTTATAGCGAACATAGAGCACAGATGCTATGTTTGTTACTATACATATTTTCTTGTATTTTTGAAATGTGTGCAGCACCGTTCATTAGAAATTGATGATGAAATCTCATTAGAAATTCATCGGTCGATTGGCCCATTCTAATGTCCGATTTTCAATGCAACTTACAACCACGAATTATTGTTACGTTCTAGAAGAACGTAAGGTCTTAATAATCGTGCAGTCTGCTTACAGAAATAGCACATTATGCACGCCAAGTTTGGATTCGAAGAATTAGTCCAGAGGGATATGCTTTGGTTCCTGGCGAAAGGAGAAGGAATCAACGCGAACGAGCCTCGAGATAAGGAACGCTGAACAAAGCGGGGAATTGTTGCCGGTTGTTATGAAATTAGTCGAACGCGAGGCGTGATAGCACAGCTTAGAATCACAACACGGTGTACGGTAACGTTGACGAGTTTCGTTTCCGGTGTACGTGTTCGCCGACTCCTGTATATTCTCGGGCGACGGCGACAACTAGAATCCTGAATTCGCGAGACCACACGCATCTGGACGATAGTGCTCAATTAAAAAAACATACATTAGACATATATACTTCTCATACCTCTCATTAGACGTTATCTTCGAAGAAACTCTTCCAGTGAGATGATGAAATAAACATTCAAAGGGTCCCCTAATACGCTTTCGAAGAGATCTGTTAGCATGTTGAAAACATTCGAGGGTGAAACAGTTTTTCATGTAAATTGTTATGTAAAGAAACCTTCGAGACACGTCGAAAAACGTGCGACGTGGGCTCGCGAAAACGTCAATCGCGGTTCGATGATTGACCATCTCAGTCTCCAGATTTGAATCCAATTGAAAACACGCGGGCATGCACGAAGCAAAAGCTTACAGGAAAAATTGCTAGAAAGTATGCGAAACGTTGCGAAGCAGGAGATTGTACCCACTATTAAGTAAGAGCGTAATAGCGCATTAAATATACTTTCTAATTATCCATAAATCTTCTACACAAACTTGGTTTCCTCGTAGATCTCCAGAGTAACAGAGTTACGAAACAGACTGTACATCAGGCGCACGAAGTTCATCGATGAGGAAACCTGGGAGACTTGAACTGTAGGAAGGTCCTTGCAAGATGAAAATTTCGGACTACAGAAATTTCAAATATAGTGAAAAGATTAAAAGAATTTCAGGATATTATCGTCTTGAATCTATTACGATCACTGAAGAAGGGAAGAACATTTCTTTTGGACGCTATTTCTTGCAACTGAAAATTTGTATTTTACATGAAGACCCTTATATCTATCTAATTATAATCTAAAGACAGCAGGGTCGCTAGAAATAGAGAGAGAGAGAGAGAGAGAGAGAGAGAGAGAGAGAGAGAGAGAGAAAGGTGGGTGTTAAAATCCTCGAAAGACCGCAGCAAAGTATCGGAAAAGAGCTGTGCGAGGATATCGGCGGTGATATTCCCGGATGCTAATCGAGAGACAGCAGATCGCGCTATAGTAGGGGGTACGCAATCGTCTATCGAACTCGTCGAGGACGTCGCGTCGGCAGGTGAGGATCCACGGTGTTCCACTCGACGGTGGTCGCCGAATGGGGTGGCTTTTGTTGGGGGTAATGGGGGTAGCAGTGTTGCGCCGCCCCCGGAGCCGACCAATGGGACGAGCTGGCGCGCATCCGCTCGTCCAATGGGACGGAGGATCGCGCCGCTTCGCTCTCTGTTTCTCTCCTTGTCGAGAGAAAAAAAAAACCAGGCCGAAGGGAAGAGGAAGAGGAAGAGGAAGAGAGAACGCGGCAGAACGTCACCACCGTCGGCGACCTAGCCGCTACCAACGAAACGGCAGCGACTCTCGCATCTGCATCGGCATATCGGTGCTAAAGCGATCGGCAGCGGGAGAGACGTCCAGTGCTACCACGAGCGCGTTGCCTTCGGGATCCGCGTAGATCCCGAATTCTCGACGATCTTCGTCTCGGAAAATCTGTTTGGTCCATCGGTGGAATAGTCAATGCCAAAGCGATCAACGGCGACGGAGACTCTTCGGGATCTTTGACGTTTCTCGAAGATTCTTCGGTTCAACGAACCGGCTTGGATCGTCGGTGTATCGGTACGAAAATCGATCGGCAGCGAGAGAGGCGTCGCAACGCTACGAGCGATCCTCGTTTAAAGAAAACCGCTTGGATCATCGGTGCATCGGTGCTAAAACGATCGACAGCAGCGGAGACTACCGTGTCGCTGCTACTACGAGTGCGTTGCTCTTCAGGATCTTTGACGTTTCTCGACGATCTTCCTGTGGAGAAGATCTGCTCGGGTCGTCTGTGTATCAGTGCGAAAAGCGAACGGAAACGACGTAAACGGCGGAAACGGCAGAGACGTCGCAGTGCAAAGCGAGCAGTGTCGTTCTTCGGGATCTTTGTTGTTCCTCGAAGATCTTCGTTTCGAACAACCAGCTTGGCGATCGGGGCGAGAGAGCGAGCGAGGCTTCGCGGTGTTTCCTCGGCGATCTTCGTTCAAAGAAATCTGCTTGGATCGTCGGGTGCATCGGTGTCGAAGCGATCGGGATTTATGACGTTCCTCGACGATCTCAATCTGAAAAAATCTACTTGAATCATCGGTGGAACGGTCGGTGACCCTGGGACAAGCCTTACGGATACT
Source organism: Lasioglossum figueresi (assembly GCA_028455805.1). Lineage (NCBI taxonomy): Eukaryota > Metazoa > Arthropoda > Insecta > Hymenoptera > Halictidae > Lasioglossum > Lasioglossum figueresi. The sequence goes on along the minus strand of CM052202.1, from coordinate 4,010,550 downwards.
CTCGTCGGATTCAGGATCAGCGTGGACCTGGTGCAGTGCGCGCCGGTGTGTCGGTGTGTGTTTCGTCAGTGCGAGGGACCGTGTGCCCGTTTTCGCGGCAGGGTCCCCGAAGAGGAGGCTCGTCGGCAGAGGACAGCTGCGAAGCTGGTGGACGACCGGTTCTCGCGCGGCGCGATAAGGATTCATGAATGGAAAGTCATGAATGAAACGCGGCCGATCAAACAACCGTCGGGTGGCGCCGATCGTTCGACCAGCGGATGCTTACTTTGGTCGCGGCTCTGTCATCCGGAATCGTAGACGACTACGCTGCACGCACGGTGTTCGCGAGAAAACGCGTGGTTCGTTGTCACGGTGCGCGGACGCTCGCGATCGAATCGATATCGAGAACCGATCGACGGACGCAGCCGGATATCGTGGATCGGGACTTTTCGATTGTGTTAGTAGATCGTGCTTTTCGAAGGGCTCGCTATGTCCGTGGACTGAGGAGCGACGAGGAATATTGAGAACATCGAGAATGTCCGACAGTTCGGATCAACTGTCACCGCCGAACAGCGACTGCAACAGCCAGATGGGAGCCGTGCACCGGAACCCGTCCGCCGGACAGTACAACACTACGTCGATGCAGGGAATATCTCTGGCGCATCATTCCCATCCGCAGAATCTGACGTCCGCGTCCAACGGGAGTCCCCAGTACCCTCAGGAGCTGGCCAGTTGCAACAACGCCAACGGGAACGGCAACGGGAACGCCGGGAATATCGCGGGACTCGCTTTGGGCACATCGGCCACAAACTTCACGCCGGACCAGATCTCCTGCATGTGCGAATCGCTGTCGCAGAGGCGCGATATCGAGAAGCTCACCAGGTAAGATCTACGATCTTCTGCCTCTTCCAAGGATCGTTACGTGTCGATCAAAAACTCTGTGGTTCTGTGGAACGCCGCGTTTCACACATGTACGAGGTTCGATCAAAAAGTAACGTGACTTTTTATTTTTATCAAAAAATATTTATTTATTCATCGATATTTATGTTGTCCCCTTCAAAGTAATCCCCCTCAGATATGATACACCTGTGCCAGCGCTTTTTCCAATCCTCGAACCACTTCTGATAAGCAGTTTTTGGTGTAGCTTCGAGCTCTTCCAGCGATGCAGTCTTTATCTCCTCGATCGTTGCGAATCTCCGTCCTTTCAACGGGTCTCTTCAGTTTTGGGAACAGGAAAAAGTTGCGGGGAGCCAAATCCGGTGAATACGGTGGCACGATCGTGGTGTTGTTTCTGGCCAACAAAGTTACTCGCAAGCAACGATGCGCGAGCAGGTGCATTATCGCGACGCGAAATCCATGAATTGTGTTTCCAAAATTCCGGGCGTTTTTTTCGTATTGCTTCACGCAAGCGGCGCATAACTTCAAGGTAATACTCTCTTGTTAACCGTACGACCTTGCGGTAAGAACTCCTGATGCGCTACGCCACGATAATCGAAGAAAACAGTGAGCAAAACCTTGACATTTGATCGAACCTGGTGTGCTTTTTCGGTCTTGGCTCTTCTGGGGACTTCCATTGGGACGATTGGACTTTGGTTTCGACGTCGTAACCGTATATCCATGATTCGAGCAAATCAGGATCATCGTTGACGTCGTTCAACAGCTCCCGAGCGATGCTCGTGCGACGTTCCTTCTGGTCAAAATTAAGCAGTTTCGGAACAAACTTCGCCGAACGCGCAAAACACTTCTAACCTTTATGCTTCTCGCGAACAAACAAAAAATGCTATATAGCTGAAACTGTGAACATACGTTCGGGACGAGTGTACCAGCATAAGAAAGAAAAGAAAAAGAAAATCGACTGTAGGTATCCCGCGAAATTCAAAAAGTCATCTTACATTTTGATCACACCTCGTACTTTCAATTTCGAGATTTTGCCGTTGATTTTGATCGCTAATGAATCGCTTTCGAATTTACTTCAATGACATCTTCGCCGGTAAATACGTGAGTCGTATACTCTACAGCTCAATTCTCTGGTTGCAAGGAGAAACGCCGCATGTAATAATTTCGAATTTGAGTTTATGCGTTTATTGAGCTTCGTAGTACAGGATTTACGTATTTACCAGAAAGAAAGTCATTAAAACAAATTCGAAAGGCTCGGAAAATAATGCAATTTAACCAATGTCCTACGTGAAAGAATTTGTAATCAAAACTTTACACGGCGATATCTCGAAAATGAAAGTATGAGACATGCGGCGTTTTTCCTTGCAATCACAGAATTAGGCGACCAAGCTCGGCGAGTCTTCGAAAGTTCTCGGTATTGTGCCGATTTTCTCTTTTCACGTTCCCAAACATCTCCAGCCGCGATTATTATTATTATTATTATTATGTACGGACCGAAATCCATTTATAGAAATGTTTACAATACAAAAGAAAGACAAAAATGAAAGTCTTACCTAAAATTACTTACATATTAATTATTGATTATACCAATAATTACCTCCCCTTCGGCTTTTGTAATGTCCCGATTTGAATAATTATCGTCAGATAATTCCTGAATCATTATTAATCGCGATAAGAGTTCGAACAACCACCCGTTCTTTAAAAGTACCACCTATTTGTAATTGTTGTTTCTCTCTCAAATGCGATGACGTATATCAAAGCATAAGAGAGGGGTACATCCATGTTTCGTCTATCGAAGGCGCCTCGATTGTTTTTCTCCGATCAAGTTAAACAAACATTTTCGATCGCTATCGCGTGTATTAGAATCCAGCGTAAATAAACACGGACCGTGATACGGATTAGTAGAATACGATTTATTTGCTTATTATAACAAGTCAAATGTTCTTTCGCGGAAAACTGTCCGATTCATTTTTCCAAACTCCATCAGCTGTTGATTTTATTTCGATTTACGATACTCGGTTGTTGGAACGCTTGCGATATCGTTTAGAGTTCTTCGACCGGAAACCTCTGATGTTGTACATCAACGGAATAGTATTTCTATCCCGATAATGGAAGAACGTTTCTTTTCCGAGCAAAATCATCTTTAAGATCTAGCGGAAACAGTGTAAAACTACAATTGCAACTACATTTACAAATGAAATAAGTTGAGGAGAGGAAATGGTGACTATTTATTTGGTATTTATTTTGTTACGCGCGTTTTGCGGCATTTCGTAAAGCTATTTCTATTTGCGACAATCATAAATAAACCGTTAATATTTAAATCGACAGTTATCAGTGTTTGAACGTTGAACATTTCGGCCTGAAAATACGCAGATTTTACTTCCCCGTCGGACTATGTACGTAAATTGAAAAGTCGCCCTTTAAAGCACACTAAATGAACTCCGTACATTTGAGTTTTTCTAATTTGAACGAAACGTATCGATTTTTATTCAGTTTGATTCCATAAACAAACATATCGTAGATATAACGTTCAGCTTCATCTAAGAAATGTTCGATAGCTTCGTCGATAAATCTAACAATAAATAATCTCCTCTATCTACGTTATTGTCCTATCTAAAAGTTTCAAGTTGATTTTCTTGAAAATGAAGAGTACCACTACAAAATGCGACTGCTGTACATTGTTTTATAAAAATGACAACACTGAATCAATTTAAATTTCTTGCAGTTTTTATAACAATGCGTGGGCTTGAATGAAGAAACTCGTTTAACAATTTCTTATGGAATTAACCTTGCAACTCCGATGATGGTGATGATTATGATGGTGGTACGGTTAGTGTTAAGGGGGTAGACTCTTTTCTAAAATTGCAAGGGTGCGGAATGCGACTTCTCCTTTCTCGATAATACAAAGATGGGGGTTTTCAGTAATCAAAATCGCTAGATAAAAGATCAATCTAGGCCGCGATCGCCCCCAAAAGTTCTATTTGTACGTTTACGAGGCGTGATTTGCATTATTCGGCAGCTTGTAGCTGTCGCAGCTTTATGCTTCCGAATAATGCGAATTACGTTGTCGAATAATCCAAATTACATCTCGTAAACTTAAAAATAGGACTTTTAGGGCGATTGCGGCCTAGATTGATCGTTCATCTTACACTTTTGACTACTAAAAAACCTCATTTTTGCATTATCGAGCAATGAGAAAGCGTATTCCGGACCCTTTAAATCCTGGAAACGAGAGTCTACCGAATTACGAACCATTTGGTATAAATTGGTATAATTACGTTGTCGAATAATGCAAATTACATCTCGTAAACTTAAAAATAGAACTTTTAGGGCGATCGCGGCCTAGATTGATCTATTATCTAGCGCTTTTGAGTATTGATAGACCCCATCTTTGCTTTATCGAGAAATGAGAAAGCGTATATCCCGGACTCTATAAATCCTGGAAACGAGAGTCTACCCAATTAAAAACCACTTGGTATAAATTGGTATACTTACGTTGTCGAATAATGCAAATTACACCTGGTAAACGTAAAAATAGAACTTTTGAGGGCGATTGCGGCCTAGATTGATCTTTCATCCAACACTTTTTCCTACCAAAAGGCCCCATCTTTGCATTATCGAGAAATGAGAAATCGTATTCCGAACCCTATAAATCCTGGATACGAGAGTCTACTCAATTAAGAACCATTTGGTATAAATTGGTATAATTACGTTGTCGAATAATGCAAATTACACCTCGTAAACGTAAGAATAGAACTTTTGAGGGCGATTGCGGCCTAGATTGATCTTTCATCTGCCACTTTTGACTACTAAGAAACCTCATTTTTGCATTATCGAGAAATGAGAAAGCGTATTCCGGACCCTTCAAATCCTGGAAACGAGAGTCTACCCAATTAAGAACCATTTGGTATAAATTGGTATACTTACGTTGTCGAATAATGCAAATTACACCTGGTAAACGTAAGAATAGAACTTTTGAGGGCGATTGCGGCCTAGATTAATCTTTCATCTAACACTTTTGACTACTAAAAGATCCCATCTTTGCATTATCGAGAAATGAGGAAGCATATTCCGGACCCTTTAAATCCTGGAAACGAGAGTCTACCCAATTAAGAATCATTTGGTATAAATTGGTATACTTACGTTGTCGAATAATGCAAATTACACCTCGTAAACGTAAGAATAGAACTTTTGAGGGCGATTGCGGCCCAGACTGATCTTTCATCTAACACTTTTGCCTACTAAAAGGCCCCATCTTTGCATTATCGAGAAATGAGAAAGCGTATCCCGGACCCTTTAAATCCTGGAAACGAGAGTCTACCGAATTACGAACCACTTGGTATAAATAGGGTATGAAAATAGGAGAAGCTGTGATCGCTTTCAACTGAAATGCATGATTTCGATTAGGTTTCTCTGGTCGCTGCCACCGGGCGAGCTGTTACGGGGTGGCGAGAGCGTGCTGGTAGCGAGGGCGGCGGTGGCCTTCCATCGAGGTGCTTGCCACGAGCTGTACTCGATCCTGGAGAGCCATCCATTTTCTCCCCGTCGACACCAAGAGCTCCAGGAGATGTGGTTCAAGTCGCATTATCGCGAGGCCGAGAAGATCCGCGGACGTCCGCTCGGCGCCGTGGACAAATACCGATTGCGGAAGAAGTACCCGTTGCCGAAGACGATCTGGGACGGGGAGGAAACCGTCTACTGCTTCAAAGAACGCTCGAGGAACGCGCTGAAGCTGTTCTACAAGAGCAACAGGTACCCGAACAAGAACGAGAAGAAGAATCTCGCGGACAAGATCGGCCTGACGATGACCCAGGTGTCGAATTGGTTCAAGAATCGGCGACAGAGGGACCGGACCCCGCAAACGAGAACGTGAGTCGATTTTCCCGCTCTATTAGATCGTTGCATGCTTCGTTTACAAGATTTTCATCTCTGTTTTGTACTTCTTTTTATTATCAACAAATTGTGCGTTGATTGGACTGTGGATATTTATGCAAAATGAAAATTGCTTGCACCAACTGCAAGTGACCGGAGCCACACATAAATAGTTTATTCTTAATTTCATAATTTTAACAAGCTGAGAAAAATACATAGATTAACACTCTTAAATCGTTGTAACCTTTCGACTGTTTTAAATTGCACCCACTCATTTTCGCCGTAAGTAAATGCATAAAATTCGCAGTCTGTTGATTGGTCACCACGTTTTCATTGTCAAACATTTAGAAAAATTAATTTTAAATAAAATTTAATATTGTTGACGGAGTATTAAACTGAATTAAATACAAATTTATAATTTATTAATTAAACTTTTTTACGCGTCAATATGTTGTTTTTCCACACACGCGCGAGCAATCGCATCGATCGATGTCGAAATCAAATCTATTTGAAAGGAAATTGATATGTGTGAATTAAAATTGAAGATAGATACAATGAACCTGTCAACTGTAATGGTGTTTCTTGATCGAAACGCATCGCGACATTTGCATTCTAAAATCGGACATTTCATATGCAACAACCACGTATCTTACGCTCTTCGGAGCAACGTGTTCTTCGAGCACTTGAAGAGATTTGAAGAGGTTTCTCGCGCGGGGGCCACACTTTTGCAGTCCAGAGTCAACGATTTTGGACAATTTTAGTTTGAACAATTTTAGAAACCCCGGCAGCGCGCTAACGAGTCTACAAGAAGTACCTTGAAAAGCTTTAAAATATCTCTGAGCCCATAAATCGGTGTTTCGCGTCATCGAATGTATAAGTACAACAATATCTCGCCTTCGGCAGGGTTCAAACATAGCAGAACAGAAATCTAGGAACCGAAATTTAGGTTTACGCGGAACGGGGCTAGATCTTCGAAAGGTGACTTCTCTGTGGGACGCGGGTGGAAACGGCAAAATCGCCATAACTTTCAGGGTTTCCGAGTAGTTTATGGGGACACGGGGCGTCCTCTATGGCGGACACGATGCATGGAGGGCACATGTGCCGACGGGGGGTCGTCGTCTCGAGTTTTCCACCGAGCAACAAGTGTTCCGACATGTGTACCGGACCCGTGCGTCCTTTCTCGACAGTCACAGCGGGTACACACTTCAGAGGCGGTAAATCATTCTCGATGAGATTGTGTACAGTGTGTTGCACCCGATCGTCCTTGCGGGGTAGCAAGTGGGCTACGAAAATCGTCGACCCTCGAGTACCGCCTCGAACGAATCGAATTTCGCCCGTGCAGAACACCGAGAACAACGATCGGGTTTTCCAGCAACGCTGTTCTCTCTCTCTCTCTCTATTTCTCTCTATCTATCTCTCTCTCTCTCTCTCTCTCTATTTCTCTCTATCTATCTCTCTCAAACGCTTCTTTATCCGGAACGATTACCGAATCGAGAGCCGAGACGAGACGAGACGAGACTAGAAGCAAACCAACTATCAGCTTATCGAATTCCTAACACCCCAGCCCCCACACGATAATCGCGCAAGGTGTGCGTAAGACTAGAACTCGTCGAGCGTTCTGGCGATTAGTCCATCGATATTTGTAAACTGTTTGACACCGTACCTGTTGTTTAATCGCTCGTTTATCGCTCTTTACGCGTCGCTAAGGTCGCGTTTACATCAAGCAACTTTCGGTTCGCCGGCTGAGTCGATCGAGTCTCGCAATTCAAAAGTTATGACGCTAACGTCTTGACATTTTCTTGTTGGATCGCGGCTAGCGCATCGCGCAAAGAGATATTAATGGTTGAGAAATTTCCCAATATTTGATATTCTTTCCCTGAGGAGCTATAAGCAATGTCTCCAGAATCTCTTTGCAACTACAGAAATCATCGTTTCATTAATTATAAATCGACTGCGGATCTTTATACAAAATAAAAAATGTTCGCATCGATTGCAGGCCACAGGAGCCGAATAAAAATTGTATTCATCTTTTAATTATCCTATCAAGCTGAAACGAATAGATACATCGATGTCCTTAATTATCTTTTAACATGTCCACTGCTTCAAATTGTACGCGCACATTTTCGTCATAAATTCATCAAATCCGCAGTCTAATTATAAAATAAGTAACCGGTTGTTTGATCGTGACAAGGTTTAGTGTGAAATTGTAAATTGCCAATCCTTCATAGATTAACCTCAACTTAATCTCATCTGCCGCTGTATTTTTATTTCAAATTTTTGGGGCGTTTTCAGGGACGCGCGTGCCCGCTTATTTGCAAATCTTCCTCGCGTACGTGAGCGTGTAGGTGAAGCGAGTTCGTTCTGGAAGAAAGACCGGGGAAGAGAAAGAGGAAAGAACGAAGCGTTGTTATGGCTACGACGAGCCTCGGTCACGGACCACCAATGGACCTCGTCCGTTGACGCAACTCGCGACTAAAACACCGACTGTTTAACCCCGAACTGGCTGAACGATGTGCTCGAATTTTCCTCCGTTCCAATTCACTGCGTATAAAAATCAAATTTAAAATTCGCTCGCCAGATACGACGATCGTAAACGGATCAACTAACGCGACGCTACCGCAGTCATCTCGATCGAAGGATTTTTCGACGGACGCCGGAGGGTGGTTGTTCCACGAGAATCAGAGTTTCCTCTGTTCCAATTCACTGCGTATAAAAATCAAATTTAAAGTTCACTCTGACATGGACACGTACCGCTAACCCTTCGCAGCGATCCTACAGAGAAAACGATCGCGAACGTTGAAGCTGTCGCAACAATTCGAAATGTACAGTAATGCTGCGTTAGCTGATTAGCAGCGCATCGCGTGTCGAAAATGGACGAACGAAACCGATACCCGTATCTCCCTCGCGCCAAATAAAACAACCTGGGGCTGTTTCAATGGCTCGCCAGATACGACGACCGTAAACGGATCAACTAACGCGACGCTACCGCAGTCATCTCGATCGCGAACGATTTTCCGACGGACGCCGGAGGGTGGTTGTTCCAGGAGAATCAGGGTTTCCTCTGTTCCAATTCACTGCGTATAAAAATCAAATATAAAGTTCACTCTGACATGGACACGTACCACTAACACTTTGCAACGATCCTACAGAGGAAACGATCGTAAACGTTGAAGCTGTCGCAACAATTCGAAATGTACAGTAATGCTGCGTTAGCTGATTAGCAGCGCATCGCGAGTCGGAAATGAACGAACGTAACCGAATAAAACAACCGGGGGCTATTTCAATGGCTCGCCAGATACGACGATCGTAAACGGATCAACTAACGCGACGCTACCGCAGTCATCTTGATCGCGAACGATTTTCCGACGGACGCCGGAGGGTGGTTGTTCCAGAAGAATCAGGGTTTCCTCTGTTCCAATTCACTGCGTATAAAAATCAAATTTAAAGTTCACTCTGACATGTACACGTACCACTAACCCTTCGCAGCGATCCTACGGAGGAAACGATCGTAAACGTTGAAGCTGTCGCAACAATTCGAAATGTACAGTAATGCTGCGTTAGCTGATTAGCAGCGCATCGCGTGTCGAAAATGAACGAACGTAACCGAATAAAACAACCGGGGCTATTTCAATGTCTCGTCAGATACGACGATCGTAAACGGATCAACTAACGCGACGCTACCGCAGTCATCTCGATCGCGAACGATTTTCCGACGGACGCCGGAGGGTGGTTGTTCCAGGAGAATCAGGGTTTCCTCTGTTCCAATTCACTGCGTATAAAAATCAAATATAAAGTTCACTCTGACATGGACACGTACCACTAACCCTTCGCAGCGATCCTACGGAGGAAACGATCGTAAACGTTGAAGCTGTCGAAACAGTTCTAAATGTACAGTAATGCTGCGTTAGCTGATTAGCAGCGCATCGCGAGCCGGAAATGAACGAACGTAACCGAATAAAATAACCGAGGGCTGTTTCAATGGCTCGCCAGATACGACGACCGTAAACGGATCAACTAACGCGACGCTACCGCAGTCATCTCGATCGCGAAGGATTTTTCGACGGACGCCGGAGGTTGGTTGTTCCAGGAGAATCAGGGTTTTCTCTGTTCCAATTCACTGCGTGTAAAACGATCGTGAACGTTGAAGCTGTCGAAACAGTTCTAAATGTACAGTAATGCTGCGTTAGTTGATTAGCAGCGCATCGCGTGTCGAAAATGAACGAACGTAACCGAATAAAACAACCGGGGGCTATTTTAATGGCTCGCCACATACGACGATCGTAAACGGATCAACTAACGCGACGCTACCGCAGTCATCTCGATCGCGAAGGATTTTTCGACGGACACCGGAGGGTGGTTGTTCCAGAAGAATCAGGGTTTCCCCTGTCCAATTCACTGCGTATACAAATCAAATTTAAAGTTCACTCTGACATGGACACGTACCGCTAACCCTTCGCAGCGATCCTACGGAGGAAACGATCGTAAACGTTGAAGCTGTCGCAACAATTCGAAATGTACAGTAATGCTGCGTTAGCTGATTAGCAGCGCATCGCGAGTCGGAAATGAACGAACTGAAAATGAATCGTGTAAAACGATCGTGAACGTTGAAGCTGTCGAAACAGTTCTAAATGTACAGTGATGCTGCGTTAGTTGATTAGCAGCGCATCGCGTGTCGTAAATGGACGAACGTAACCGATGCCCGTATCTCCCTCGCGCCGAATAAAACAACCGGGGGCTGTTTCAATGTCTCGCCAGATACGACGACCGTAAACGGATCAACTAACGCGACTCTACCGCAGTCATCTCGATCGCGAACGATTTTCCGACGGACACCGGAGGTTGGTTGTTCCAGGAGAATCAAGGTCTTGAAGTCCCCAGCGGATATTCGCTGCTGTATAAAATGGCTACGAGAATGTTCCTTTTCAGGAGGCGAACGAACCTAACGCTCGTACGTACCTACATCCTAACTTTCTCCCTGGTCCCTCCCGCCCGCCCTTAACGTCCACCCTCTGCAAAGGCTCTAGGAAAAGGAAATGCGACGCCCCATTACCGTTTTATGACGCAGCTTCGGTTACGTCTCCCGTTTCACCATTGAGCTGTTCGCACTACCAATAGTTTACTACATAAAGGCCATGACCGGCCCTCCGACGTATTCGCAATTTATCTGTAAGTCCTCTCCGCCTTTCTCGTTTCCTTTTCGCTCCCCGTCTTCGTAAATTTTCTTCGTCTCGGCGCGGCACGCGGCGGCTGCAATTACCCGTCGCTTCCCAATCGGTCCCCGAATCCTTCGAGTCTTTCTAAACGACGAGACGAACGATGACAGTCTCCGAAACTCTAAATCGAACGACTCGCGGGACTTTTTGTTCCAGAGAACTTCTTCCCTCGAAGAGTACAAGATCAAAATCGTGCGAAACTCTGCTGGTCGGTTTCTTTCACCCAGTCTCAGGAGATGAAAAATTCTATGGGGTGCATTAGGAAAATGAAGCAACACAGTTAGGCTCGCTACACACATCCGTTTTCCTAACGTGCGGCGACCGTGCGGTACCGGAATTGCGGTCTGAAATGCTTTGGATTCAATTAGGCGCTGCACATTTGTTTAAATCGTAGTTGCGGTGCCGCAAGTTGTAGAAACCGTGTACGCGATCGTCGGTAGATTATCGCTTGTCAGTCGATAATGCAAAGATGGGGTTTAGCAGTAGCCAAAAGCGCGAAATAAAAGATCAATTTAGGCCGCAATCGCCCTTAAAAGTCCTATTTTCACGTTTCCGAGGTGTAATTTGCATTATTTGACAATGTAATTTGGTATATTCGTTTGGACGACATTTGCATTATTTGTAAATGAGAACACTGAATCAATTTAAATTTCTTGCAGTTTTTATAACAATGCGTGTGCTTGAATGAAGAAACTCGTTTAGTAAGTTTTTATGGAATTATCCTTGCAACTTCGATGATTATAAAGTGAAAAATGTGACACGAGTTGTGGTACGGTTAGTGTTAAATTTAATTTTAAATTGAGGGGGTTAAATTTAATTAAGGGTTTTATAAATGAATAATTTTGATAAATTGATTTTTAATTATATAGGGGATTTTAATTAAAAATACAATTTTAAGGGGTTAGACTCTTTTCTAAGATTGCAAGGGTGCGGAATGCGCCTTCTCCTTTCTCGATAATGCAAAAATGGGGGTTTTCAGTGATCAAAAGCGTTAGATAAAGCCCAATTTTTACGTTTACGAGGCGTAATTTGCATTATTCCGAAGCTTACAACTGCGCGTGTAGGTATTTTCATGAAGCTGCGACAGCTGCATGCTGCCGAATAATTAGCCTACCCCCTTCAGGGGGTAGACTCTCCTTTCCAGAATTGCAAGGATACGAGATGCACCTTCTCATTTCTCGATAATGCATGCGATGGGGTTCTTCGATACTCAAAATCGCTAGATGATAGATCAATCTAGGCCGCGATCTCCCTCGAAAGTCCTATTTTTACGTTTACGAGGCGTAATTTGCATTATTCGGCAGCTTGTAGCTGTCGCAGCTTTATGAAAACAGCTACACGCACAGCTTTGTGGTTCCGAATAATGCGATTTGCGTTGTCGAATAATGCAAATTACACCTTGTAAACGTAAAAATAGAACTTTTGAGAGCGACTGCGGCCTAGATCGATCTTTCAGCTAGCGTTTTTGACTACTGAGAAACCCCATCGTTACGCATCCCGCAACCTTGCAATTCTGAAAAAAAAACGTGTGCACCCTCTCAAATGACTGACTAACGGAACAATTACCGGATCTAACGGATGAAAATTTTTGTCGCGATCCAGTTCGCGACAGAACGCGAGACCGCGTGCCACCGAGTTCTCCGGAATCCAGACCTTGAGACGCGACCATAAAACCGAGCGTTCCGTGCTTACGAAAGAAGGTCGGAGGGAAGGTTCGAGAGAAGAAGTAGCATGAACGAGCCACGGTCATGGGCGGAGCTGGTTGCGCATGGACCAAGCCGTGTGTGCGTGTATGCTCGCGTACGCCTGAACGCGTGTAAAGATACAGTCGTGGCCGAGGGGGCCCGAGAGGAGAAAAGAAAAAGAAAAAGAGGGGAAAGAGAGAGAAACAGGCGCGCGTGCAAACGACCGAGGCGTTTGTTTCCTTCGGGGACGGCACAATGTGTGAATACGATGGCATCTCTTTCTCTCTTTTCTCTCTTTTCTCTCTTTTCTCTCTCGTTCGTTGGGACCTTTTTCGTTCGGCGACAGAAAAAAATTCTTGGAAGAAAGACGACGGGGCGGCCGCGTGCTCTCGCGAGCCCCTAATCGTTCGGACGCTGTTAGGCCAAGGGTCATAGGATTTTTTTTCGGATACCGGTAAGACAATGGCGAACCTCTCACACATGCGTACCACTAGGGGCCTTTTCTCGACTTTTCCAAGAGGGGTCAAATAGGATAGAGATTTACGAGCGGTCTCCGGCAATTTTTCTCGCAGACGCGTTCGCTTCTTGGACCTCACGGTTACGCGCGTTTGCACCCTCGTGCGCGACACGGTCGTTCGAATTATATCGTACGTCGTTCCTCGTGTCCCTAGCAACCGTTTTCTAGTACCATTCGAATACCACTTGTTCGTACAGTTTCGACGATCGGGCCTGTGAAATGCAACGCTCGGATTCCGGTTAACCATCCACAGGTGCATCTTCGTTGCACCTCCGTCCAGAGGAGAGCTTGGGAGAGTTGATTTCGAGGGACACCTTATCGACAGGATTGCCTACGAAGTGCCTTCACGGGGTATTTTGGTTTTCATGACGATTTCTGCACGAATTTTAACCATTTTCTTTTCAGGAAACCTATCGAACCTTTCACAGTGGAATTTTAGACACGTGTTTATTGGTATTTCAAGTACACTTGTGATTTTTCTATTGTGCAAACAATCAAAGTCTGGTCTTCTTTCAATCCTGTTATCGTTACAGAGAATTATCGGTCTCGTTAACACTAGGTTTACGGAGCTGTAGAAATAACTATTTCACATTACTTTATAAACATAACAAGGATGTGTCTGTCCAAATCTTTCGCTATTTTTCCAATAATATACAGGCTGGGGCAATAACTATGACCACTTTAAATATTGCCGTTATTTGTAATAATATGAAGAAATGTTGTATACAAAACTTACACGGTATAGAGGGGGACATATTGTGACACAAACATTTTCTGCGTGGGTGGATGCATAGAGGAGATTTCAAGGTCACCTTGAGTTTTTTAAATCGAAAGACCTACTTTCTGTATTGTGAATCGATAGATTATCGCATTCTGAGTAAAAATGTATTGACTTTCGTATGCCCTAAACCGAATAGTTAACGAGATATTATCCAAAGAAGAATGAAAATTATTTCGATGATATCTCGTTAACTATTAGATTTAGGACATATGGAGGTCAATACATTTTTACTCAGAATTCGATGATCTATCGATTCATGGCACAGAAAGTATATCTTTCCATTTAAAAAACTGAAGGTGACCTTGAAATCTCTATGCCTCCACCCACGCAGAAAATGTTTGTGTCATAATATGCCCCCCTATGTCGAAAATTAACCCTTTGCACTCGGAGCTATTTTTACTGCAAAATTAAACATTTCTTTCGATCTAGAATATTTCCGTTCTGTATGATTTTGTAAATTTGATGGATACGAAATAGATGTAATACTTCATACAATACTTAAATGTTGAGTAATTGATTGGATACCGACAGATCTAATAATGTAAACAATATTTTAAATTATAGTACAGCAATTATTAATGTCGCCACAGAGCCGTCGCTCGAGTGCTAAGGGTTAACACTTTGCACTCGGAGCTATTTTAACTGCAAAATTAAACATTTCTTTCGATCTAGAACATTTTCATTCTGTATGATTTTGTAAATTTGATGGATACGAAATTGATGTAATACTTCATACAATACCTAAATGTTGAGTAATTGATTGGATACCGACAGATCTAATAATGTAAACAATATTTTAATTAATAGTACAGCAATGATTAATGTCGCCACAGAGGCGTCGCTCGAGTTCTAAGGGTTAACACTTTGCACTCGGAGCTATTTTAACTGTAAAATTA
>CM052202.1:3862020-3995610 GCA_028455805.1 Lasioglossum figueresi | reverse complement strand
CGGCGTAGTTGTAGCGTTAAGATACGAAACTTTTCTCGAAACTGAAATAACGATTGGTCGTTAACGATCGTTGCAGGGACATGCTGCCGCTGAACTGCCAAGGCAACGGGAACAACGTGATCGGTAGCTCTACGAGCAACGGAGGAAGCATACAGTCGTTGCAAAGCATCGATCCGGGCAGTCCGAATCTAGCGATGTCACCGTTGTCGACGATGGGCATGTCGCCGGTGGGCATGAATTCGTGTAGCCCGATGGGTATGAGTCCTATGGGACACCATCATCACGGATACGCGACGCCCGTCACCCCGTCGTCCGTGCATACGACGCATCCTCACAACGGCGGCCTCAGCCCCATGAACGACGTCAAGACTCTCTGCTATGGTCGAGGAGTTTACGAGACCGGTCAGTCGCACTCTTCAATTGCTTTCTTTCCAATATTCATCTCCAATGATTATCCACCGGCGATTATTCCATTATTTTTAACCTTCTCTCTGCGCACCGCTATTTCAATGTTAACCGTGTACAGGGAGGATTACCTTGCATCCCATACATTTTTCAAGCAGAAAGGCAAACATTTGTTCGCATAAGTATTTCGTGAAATTTTTATTGATCTTCGAAAGATAAGTATATTCGTATAGCACAGATATCACAGATAGCATTCCTAGAAGATTCTTGGAAATTTTCCATTCGTCAACTTTTTATATCCGCTTTTGTCAGCCAGGGGTGCGTCTGCACCCCATACACAGAGAGAAGGTTAACCCCTTGCCCTACGATTTATTTTACGTATTTTACTACGATTAATTTATTTAACTTTCTTTGTAGTTCGTAATTTCATAAAACAAGGAGAAAATTTGTATCCATTGTATGCCTACATGTTGTCCAATGACTGTACGTTAACGAAAGCAAAATAGAATTTCATCTCGGTTTAAAGGAAATTAACGGGATACATATTTATTAGACTCTGTTCAGAATCTTCATCGCGAGTTTGACAGGATATTGTAGGGCAAGGGGTTGAAGAAGTCGCACATTCTTTTGCAGCATATTGGAAACTGCATTAAAAAACGTTCGGTTGCTTCGCATTATGTGAAATCAAAACGAAAAGACTCGACGTCTACTATAGTATTTTATCGATAACTGTCCCAAATGTCTGGCCGACAATTATCCCAGAACTATGACGTATGACATCGTACGGCTCGGGTATATCGGTGAGACACCACTAACCCAATGACAAAACTTCTTTACTTTTCATTATTTTTTTATGGAACTTTCACCAACATATTCGTGGCATTTTTCGAATGCACGTGGTACCAAATATGATATAATTCCCATAATATTTAATTGTGTAACGAACGATGAAAATTTCGAACGTAAAGAAGAACAACGTATGGGAAGTTCTTTGAACTGTACCTGTGTGCTCTTTCTCTCCCATACGCTGCCCTTCTTTGCGTCGAAAACTTTCATCGTTCAATACGCAAGTAAATATAATTGTAATTATATCATATTTGGTATCGTTTTCATTAGAATAATTACACGAATAAGTTGGTCAAAGTTCTATAAAAAAATAATTAAAAATAAAGAAGTTTTGTTAGCGGATTAGTCGTGTTTACACTTCTCGGCGACCGAAGCCTCTAAAGCTACGCTGTCCTTTTCTACGTTCGGCAAAAGTCAAAGAATAGTATCCGTGGCGGATAATTGTCCCTGGGCAGACCCGTGTTGGGGACAATTATCGATAAAATACTGTATATCGTCGCGCGATTAGATGAAGCAAGCGAATGATCGTTCGCATTGAGAATAACGCATCGATGTCCTGAAATTTTCTTCGTGTTCTCTTATGTTCGAGGCTTCGCTCGCTCGCGAAGATGGGCCTTGAAATCCCGAATTTTCTTTCAGACCCCTAACTAGTTTACGTTGTTGCAGGCAAAGACGTCGAGCAGGGTACCGTCTACTACTCGAGTCACTCGAGTATGCACCACCAGTACTACCAGCAGTCGCATCATCAGATGATGTCCACCTCTCACCACCACCACCACCAGCAAAGTATGCCAACCGGCTACGAGTTGATGCTGTCACCGCCCCAACACTCGATGTGACTGACGGATTACGATTCCGATCGAAACCACCATGATGACTCGTCAGTGAACCGTCAGAACGACGATTTCGGACGCGTGCAAGCGTACGCCTGACTCGATGACTTCGATCATCGAAAGATCATGTTTCCCGCGGCTTAGGAAGTTACGTGCAAAAACTATTCAAACTGTTTTCCTGCGTCGACGCCTAGCGCTAGCGACGACGACGTCCCCTGCATGTCTGAAAAATTCAAGGACGCTAAACGAACGTTCGAGAGAAAAAGTAAATTCCTCGGAATCCTAAGAGCTACGTGCAAATGGACAAATTCGTCGCTAACACGAGTGAAGTTAACGATGGTCGGAACCCCGTTGCCAAAGAACATTTTACGTATATTCTGGCGAGTTACGTGCGATTGTAGAGTGTTGTTCGGGATGTTCCGTTACAAACCCATCGCTACCGCGACTGAAGTTAACGATACTAGGCGAAACAATTGCTGGAGAACATTTTGCGTATGTTATGGCGAGTTCTGTGCAAATACAGACTGTTTTTCGGGATGTTCCGTTACAAACCCGTCGCTACCACGATTTAAGTCAATGATGGTCGACAGAATCATTGCCAAAGAACATTTTGCGTATATTCTGGCGAGTCCTGTGCAAATACAGACTGTTTTTCGGGATGTTCCGTTACAAACCCATCGCTACCACGACTGAAGTTAACGATAGCAGGCGAAACAATTGCTGGAGAACATTTTGCGTATATTCTGGCGAGTCCTGTGCAAATACAGACTGTTTTTCGGGATGTTCCGTTACAAACCCGTCGCTACCACGATTTAAGTCAATGATGGTCGACAGAATCATTGCCAAAGAAGATTTTACGTATATTCTGGCGAGTTTTCGTGCAAATATACAGACTGTTGTTCGGATTGTTCTGTTTCGAACCCATCGTTACCACGATTCAAGTTAACGATGGTCAGAACCATTGCTGGAGAACATTTTGCATATATTCTTCTGGCGAATTACGTGCAAATACAGACTGTTCGGATTGTCCGATTTTTAAGCAATTGCTACACCGAAGTCAAAGCACGCGAATCAAGTTTCGCGCCGTTAGATGAAGACATCGCTACAGTAAAGTCCCGTTCTAAGTCCGGCGAAGGTGATCGTTCCAAGTCAGTTCGCCTACCCCTTCCACTGGGGGGTATACCCGCGGGGAGGGGGCAAGAAGCTCGAGCTTCGCTGTCCTTTTCTACGTTCGGCGCGCTCAACGAAGCCACAAAAAATAGTGTCCCGATCTATGTCGTAGCACAGAACCGAGAATTGACTTAGATTGGAACTTTACTGTTACATCAGGTCAGTGCAAAAGTTCGTGCCCGACTCCTTGTTGTATTTGAACCCTTTGCACTCGAGCGGTGACTCGGAGGCGCCACTAATCATTCTTATACCATCGTTCAAAATATCTGTTGCGTTATTCAATTTCTATTCGATAAATTACTAAACATATTTAACCCTTAGCACTCGAGTGGCGACTCGGAGAGTGACCACTAGCAATTGCTGTACCGTTATTCAAAATACTGTTTACTTTATTAAATATGTTCGTGCCTAATCAATTACTAAACATTTATGTATCCTATGAGGTATTATATGAATTTCATATCCATAAAATGAAAAGAAGCGTATACAATTAAAATAGCTCCAACTGCAGAGGGTTAATATTTTAATAATCTACCGAAAGCATTGTACGAGGTATTATATAGATCGAGGATCGAGGTTTTATATCGATCAAATGAAGAGAGTCGTATGAAATGGAAATGTTTCGGTTGGAAGAAAAATTCGGTTTTCGAATTGGAATAGCTCCGAGTGCGAAGGGTTAACTCTCCGTGGAGAACCAACGGGTTGAATTTCTTTCTTTTCGTTGCACCGACCTAATATTTCGAATCTCGACTAAAGATTCGCGGCTATAATGGTCGCTAGAGCCATTGCTATGCGCTTCCAGTCACCAATAAAGAGGCGAGCGCGTCCGCAAACGATTTGGGAGGAGCCTACCGTGGCGTAAAACTGGTTTCGATCAGGTTTTGCGCGCAAACGTACCTCGCCATTCGGAAAGAGAGAGAGAGGCGCCAAAGATGGAAGTCCGACATTGCGGTATCTCTTCAACCCCGTTCAATGATTCCCGAAGATCTTCGACCGTGTCGGAAGGTCGTTCAAGTCTTCGGGTAACTTCCGTTTCGACCAAACAGAAAGCGATCGCTTTCCGACAAGAGCCGAAACATCGGTGGACATTTACATACATAAGATAAGACTTCGAAATGCGTTCGGTAAACGCCGCGGTTGGAACGAAACTCTCGTGCTCTCCTAAACTGTACATACAGAGAGTATAGAACAACCACGTTCGAATCCAACTGTGAAATATATTTTTGACTGTGGATTTGCCTGTTCGACTCCGAGCGAATCGATCTCGCGGTAACGTATCTCCTAAATAGAAACGAAGGATCTCTCCGCAACCCACGACGCTGCTTTGACGACAATTAATTGTGAAATTACGACGACGAGCATTAGATATGTATAGAAATAAAACATGAATGCGTGAATTATATACACCTGCGGTCTTTATTTCCTTCTTCGATGTGCTAGGTGTTCGAACGTTCTGGAGGTTTGAGAAAAGAATAGAAAATAATGTCCTTATTACCAATTCCTCTATTATATTTAAGTAGGACAAGAAAGTTAAGAAGAAACTTCGTGGTTGCGTACATACATATTATTGATAATAGCGGTAGGAATACAGAGTAATTATTTTGATAAGTGTTGACTAAGAAGGCGGAAGCTAACATGTCCGAAAATTGTTGTACCTCCTTGAAAAGAACGATCCCCTTCCCTATGTTTCATCTGTGATTCTTTTTCATTTTTCGGTAAAGCTGCCGACAACAATTCAAATGTCCCGCCACGCTAAGGCGGCCCGTACAGCTCGAATGGTTTTGTTTCGAATATTCTTCGATAGGTGGCGCAACGCTGATATTTTTAGCCAATTTAGTTTTGGTTACCGTAGATAGATGGCGCTGTCTGTCATCGCCGCTGAAATGGAAAAATATCGCCATCTAGCGGAGGGAATCGGATTCAAATTTGGCCAACAGTTTGAGCGTTTTTTAGCTAGAGTGCTAATCTTAGACTCGGCAGAGGTGTATATATAGATAACACACAAGATAATGGAGTAATAAAATATACATTACAGTTACAGTTTAAATAAATATTCACACAGAATGAGATACGGCGACGCTTCCCCTTTCCCCTCTATGTACACTTCAGCTTCGCGGTACTTTTCAACAGAGTATAGCACTTTGCCCACATCCGTCATCTGCTAGACAAAATAATCTTGGAAGACGACATGTTACCTGAAGCCGGGTCTATAAGTATACATGGTCTAAGGTGTTAATACTAAACATGACAGAAAATCTATTGTAGAGCGTTCCTTCTATATGTAGTTCGATGAGAATCTGCTATACTCACGTATGAAAATCAGCTGTGGAATGACAGGTGGAATAAAAAATGGCTGAAAATGGGTTGGGATCGGATGTTGAATCCCAAGAATATCTGGCAACAGAGTTTATTAATTTAGACATCGAAGAGGTAATTAAATATCCTTCGATATTTCTGTAATAAATACATCAATTCCATATTACATCTAATTTACAGGTTATGTTCTCGCAACTATACCGATTCTATTGTTGTGGTTATTATACCGTGTCTTTTTAACGGTATAATTACCATAGTACATTTTATGAAGTTGTAACAATTCGATTTCTTATTCACTTTCTAACGTATCGTACTTCTTATTTGAACGAATGAATTTTTTTGTTCTCAAGTTTTCTTTTAAATGTACATACAGTCGGTCGCTTCTAATTAGATTAACAAATAAAGTATAATACGATCTATTTGCTTTAGTTGGACAACACCGAATATGCTATACCTGCTGTGGAGGAATTACCCTCCTTAGAAAGTATACTAACTGAACCAGACTGCGCTTCCTTGTCTGGGACAGACGACGATTTCGGTTTAACAGTAGGCGAAAAATTAGGGAGCAGCGAAACAACAAGCGTCGGAAGCCATTTGTCGTTGAATTCTTTAAATAAACCAAATAAAACTTCGCAATCGACATGTTCTGGTGCTATTTTGAGGCACGTTATCCTGAAAGGAATATCTGCGCAAATTGTGTCGGCTAGTGTGAGTTTTCAAAAGCAATGACAAAAATGACTATACATCGAATAAAATCTAACAATTGCATAAATATATTTAGGAAAAAGTAAATGCTGGTTTGGCGAGCGCGGTTGCTGCTGGAGGAAACATGCTAGTTGTTGGTACCAGTCATGGTCTGGTTCTAGGTTTCGATTCTTCGCAAACGTTAAGGTGGTGTGACCAAGAAGCCCGGCATCAGGGTTCGGTATCTGCTTTGTGCTTTAACTACGACGGAAGCAGAGTATTAGCAGGTTTCGCTAGGGGACATATATTAATGATAGATAGCTCCAATGGAAAAGTATTGAGGACACTCACCGATGTTCACCCTCTCGATACAGCTGTACTACACGTTAAAGTAATCTTACTTGAATTAGGACACAAACTTTTCCACCGACCTAATATATACTTTGTATACTTCGTTTATATGTCACTCTTTCCTGCTGTAAAACAACTACTCTTTTACAGTTTACAGATTCACCAAAAGTTGCATTATGCAGTGACAGCGGAGGGTCAGTTTTCGAATTAAATTTTACAAGAGTCATGGGAGTACGAGGTTGCGATAGTAGATGTTTATTTAGCGGATCTAAGGGCGAAGTGTGTACGTTAGAACCTTTGCTATTGAACCATCTGCCGTCGCACCCCCTTAAAAACTATACGCTGGTTGCAATGGCAACGTTATCAACGGTTTGTATAAATATCTTTTTCTTTATTCATTTTAATAACGCATTAAATGTGTATATACATGTTTTCAGGTATTAGTAGTTTGCATAAGACCTCGAGTGCGTGTTGTACTGACGCATGCTCTATCCGGTGCTTCTATAGCACCGCCACAATTGTCGTGGCAACTTGTAGTTATACAAGCGGCAGATGCTTCTCGTGTAATCGACCCAGTCCTTGCACTCGCAAGAGACGACGTGGTTCACTTTTATCAAGTAGGAATTTTACGTGACTTATTAAATAATCGCGTTGCCAAGTGTTTCTATCTATTCAATTTCTCGACCAGGTGTGCACCGAAGCTTCTTCGAGAGTGAAACTGTTTCCTCTACGGAGGATGACTCTTCCTTACACGATAAGTAACTTACGATGGTTAAATCCACGATCTTTAGCCGTGCTAGATACCCAAGAAAGATTGCATCTGTTGGATGTAAGAGCACAGGATAATTTGGAAACCTTAGATATGAGTCGTGTCGGTATTTCATATGCTTCTAGCCATTTTAAAGGTCTGTCCACCGGTGGAAATGTCTCAAAGGTAGAGAAAGAGAAAGAGAGAGAGAGAGAGATTCGTTAGATAATTAAATAATTTTACCTAAGGTGGGAATAATAAATGTTTTTATCGACATTAGGCAATGGCGTTAGCCGGTGAACGTGCATGCTATAATACTGTGGTCACATTTGGTACGCAACTTCTGCTTTTGGGCACAAAAAGCCTACATGTAGTGTGTATACGAACGTGGACCGAACGATTGAGACATTTAACGATGCAGGTTAGTTGCAAATTAGGAAACCCGAAAAATGTCGGGTCGGGACATATCGGGTTCTCGAAGATTTTGGGATTCCATCGCAATCCCGAATGAAATTTTCGGAAATCACAAAATTTTTAAGAACCCATCCAGATTCCGAACAAAATTCTCGAGAAAGACAAAGTTACAATCGATGTTTCATCATTTCAGAAAAGATTTCCAGAAGCATTAGCTCTAGGTCTCTCCTTCTATCAAGATAAAGGGAAAGCAGTCGTCGGTCTTCGTGGTTCGAAGCAACGCCGTAAACAGATAGCACGCGACAAAGTGTGTCAGGTTTTAATTCAATACATGGAAGAATTGAATCGTTGCAATACAGACGAAAACACAGAGTCCGAGATAGTCACAACGTGTGTAGATTATTGTATACAATTAGAGAATACAGAACTATTATTTGGGAAACTGTGGGATTTAGTTTCCGAGTCGGAGGGGCTTAAAGCATGCTATTTACTCGCTCTCGAAAATCCTCTGTTGGATGGGAGTTTGCAACCGCGACTACCGCCGTTAATTGCTCAACAATTAGTTATGGTTTACGACCAAAAGGATAAAGTAGACGCCTTGCAAGCTATTATAGTGCTACTGGACGTTGATTGCTTAGACATTCATCAAGTGGGTAAAAATAATTATTACTGGACTGCGAATTTCATGCATTTACGATGAGAGTTAGTAGATTCTATGCAAAACAGTAGAGACATTTAAACTTTAAAATAAAAATTATTTTGCATAAAAATTCGCAGTCTAATTATTACAATTACTCGTTAGTTGACTTTAATTCATTCGAATCTGTAGGTGACAACGATTTGTCGACAGCGAGGACTTTGGGAAGCATTGATACATCTTCAAACGACAGCGTTAGGTGACTTCACTGCTCCGATTCATCAACTAGTACCTATTTTACAAAGTTCGTTAATGAATTCGATAAATCCTTTAACTCGAGACGTGATACAGCTTGGTAACGCGATTCTGGTCTATGCCAGTTGTTGCCTTGCTGGCCGTGGGTTCCCTAGGGACGAGCTTCCCGAGGGTAAATCTCAAAGAGCGAAAACGGATGTACTGAGGGCTTTACTTTCACAGCATTCGAGTTTGGCTAACGATTCGGAAAGGCAATATCCGTATCTGAGGACGTTACTTCAATTCGATGCAAAAGGATTTCTCGATGTAATAGCGATTGCATTTCAAGAACCAGAATTCACGTCTGAAATGGGTCTCAGGCAACGACAGAGACTCATAGATGTACTGCTGAATCTTGTCTTGCCAAGTACACCGCTTAGTCCTAGGAGTCCTGACTGTATCACCGACGATCAAAGAAATCTAGTTCTTATATTCGTAGCTAACGAAGTTGCGGAAAACACAGTTAGTTTGGAACCTAGTATGTTAAATAAGATGATAGAAATATTATGTACCGATTCAAGCATAGGATCATTGAAAGAGCTTAAGACTGACAAAGAGAACGCAATATTAGGCCTGCTACGTTCGAAGAAATTGCGTAATATATCAGATAACACTTTACTTAATCTGGCTGAACGAGCTAATTTGTAAGTATATATGTTTAAAGTTATTTCTCAATCTTGTTATTGACCTTTTGCCATGTAATATCGAGTCGGCTAAACTCTTTTCTTGAACATTAGGTTTACCAAACACTAAAACCGACTATTTTACATTATAAAAATAACGAGAAATAAATCCGAGGAAATAAATTTGTCGAACAATCCCTTGTAGATGGATCCTTGCAATCTCAATAATTGTAAATTAAAAATATTAGAACGCGCGTCCTGTAAATCTAGTGTTCAAACGATGAAGGAGAAAGAGGTTCTGATCATTGCAGCTTAAGGAAATTATATGGTAAAGAGTTAATGTTTACATAAGTGTATGCAGGGTGGTCTACCTTTAGGTAGTCTGAAATTCCATAATTTTATTAATACTGGTAGCATCATACATAGTAACTTGTATCGCAGTACATAATGTTACAGTATGCAAGTTGCCGAGTTACTGTACAGTGCCAGGGAGGACTGGATTTCAGTTTGCAAATGCATGATACTGCATCCGTTCAGACACCACGATATCTGGCCCTGGTTGGAGCAACTTCCTCCGAGTTCGTTACAAGAAGTTGTAATGATCAACGTGAAAGCTCTTGTGGGAATCAATGCAAGTCAATTCGCGATGCTTATAGCGACACATATGCAAAATAACGTTCAGGAAATCATAGAAAAGCTAGAAAACACACCAAACTTGCAGTACACCCTACTGGAAGCTTTGTATCAAATAGTTCAATACAAAGAAGAAGACATCACGTTAGAGCTCTCGATCGAATTGTTAGAAAAGTATTTGGAATTAATGTGCGTAATACAACCAGAATGTGTAAGTAAAAGTTTTAATCGCATTCGTGTTTAAAAATGTATAATATTGGAGATTAATTATTTCTTGAATACAGGTAGTCGACCATATTCAAGGTGTTCATGGTTGTAGACTGAACGAAGCTCTTAGTATAGTTCAAAAAGCAAATCATAAAGATGCAGAAGCTGTAATGCTGGAGAAGCTGGGCAACTATCAGGATGCATTCGACATTCTTTTGAAAGAGTTTCAGAATAATCTCGAGCTGGTAAATATATATTATAGAAATAAACATTAGTGCAATCGATTGATAAATATTTTACAAGAATTTCCTTCTAGTATTGCCAGAACCAGATTTTAGAAAATGAATCGATTCATACTGCTGTACAACTGGCTGGATTGTGCAGGAGGTCTGCTGGAAATTTAGACTGGATGCCGCTTGTTGAAACAATACTTAAAACTCATTCGAATAGCAACAATGAAAGAGGTACACCTTAGCTGGCAGTCTCTTAATAAGACGATAACTATTTTAATATTGGACCGTATATACAATTTAAATCCTTTTTAACGTTTACTACACAGCGTGAAAAAAAATTTTTGTATGATCCAATATATA
Organism: Lasioglossum figueresi; assembly: GCA_028455805.1. Classification (NCBI taxonomy): domain Eukaryota; kingdom Metazoa; phylum Arthropoda; class Insecta; order Hymenoptera; family Halictidae; genus Lasioglossum; species Lasioglossum figueresi. The sequence continues at coordinate 3,984,856 of CM052202.1, read as the reverse complement.
AGAAGTTATCGTTTTTGTAAGAGTGCCGAAATATTGCGAGTGACTGTACACACCATTACATACATTTTTACAAATAAATTGAAATAAAGATTAATCGCATCGAATTACAGTGGAAAAATTAAGTGGGAAACTGTTGAGAATCGTGTTAGAATTTTTGAGTGGTACAACGGCACTGTCTATCGTCTTAGAACAAATTCTAAAACATCCACTAGCAACGAGTGGCACAATAGGCGACATAAGACAATTACTATCCGGTGTACTTACACATTCTCGATATGAGCAAACTTTAGTGGAGACTACTGCACGTTTGGTCAGTTTAGAGCTTCACAAGGCTCTGAAAAAATCGTTAAGGTATCAAACGTATCGGTGTGAAATCTTAAACATTAGATCGACGTTGACAGTTGTTTAAATATTCATATTTTTTTCTGTTTAGCGACGCAGGAAAGGCGTGTGCGAGTATATCGCTGATTTGCCCAATATGCCGTCATTTGTTGTCACAATGTACGGATTATGCAGTGATTTTCAGTTGTGGACATGGTTTTCATTCGGAATGCTTGGGTGAACCGAGGTCTTGTTACAAATGTTTAAACTCAAAGGGTTGGGCTCCCATTGTTACTAATATCACGCATCCTACCAGATCATTCCATGCAAGTGACAGTACAATTATTCTTATTATTAACCTTCCGACGGCGGAACCTTTTTAGCGATTAAATGAAATGAAATGAACTAATGTGTCTACAAGAATTACACCAAAAAAAAAATGTTTTAAAAAAATTAGTAAATAAAGCAACAAACAGTCCTAAACATTAACGATTATTGTAAGAATTGTAAGAATGATCCGCCGTCCAAGGGTTAACATATACTTATACCATACGTTGATAGTATGATGTTTATCAGTGTCGTTTTACAGGAACATAAGCAAATTCTACCACCAGAATTTATGCGTAACAACCTTACTCTAAGACTTGCGCCACCCACTTTACCAGATTTTGAAGGTATTTTCTAATCTAGTCTTCAAATATCAAAATTCGATATCACACTTACCAGTGGATTGTAGCATTTTAACGATAAAAAAATGACTCTGGAGTTTTATGTATGTATATTATATATATATATATATATATATACCAGATCCCCCATTTTCATTCCATGAACACTACGCGTGGTTCTGTTTCCGTACTCCATATAATAAATTCAATTCTTATCAGTTTTAATAAGGTCCCTTTTTATAATAATTGCTCGAGTATACCGTGTTGTTATTATAATATTCCCCTTAACACTAGGTTTATTTCAAAATCACGCATTTGAATATTTTTAATTTATCAGGAATTATTTGTCAAATTTATTCCATTGGGTATATATTATAAAAAAACTTACTAAAAATTTGAGTAAACGCATTATCTCGTTATTTTTATAAAATAATGTAAAATAGTCAGTTTTAATGCTTCGTAAACCTAGTGTTAATTATCTGGATCCCGATATTTAAGTAATTCGTCTGTCCGACTAGCTTCAAATAATTGTACGTTTGTATATTGTAAAGTAATGTATTATGTATAGTATAGATAAAAAGTTATCGCTGTAAATTCTATTCTTTAAATTTGCAGCACATTGCCAAATATCAGTCATTAAGCGAATAAAAACATATTAATTCAAACGATAGAATCATTCTCATTTCTTGTTATAGTAAATACACATTATTATATTGCTTCGCATGTGGATAGAAATGGCTTATGAAAACATATACGATAAAGAATTTGTTGGAATTGAAACGAAAATACACATGTACATAGAAATCGATCCTCCTATATATTTGCTAGTAAGGACAAAGAATTTTACGTTTAACATTCTTGATAATCAAAACTGGTTTCTTTGGTATATTCTCCATAAGAATGTGATTAGGATCTAATTGCTCGTATCCTAGCAATTCACCTGTCAACAACTTGGCGACAATTGAAAATGTACTTAAATCATTTAAAAATGATTTTTGCACAGGCAGTAACTCAATGTTGGAGACATACTTGTCCACAATTGACTCTAGCTTTGTAATATATGGAATGATATTCGATATTGATAAATACTGTTGTAACTATAATTCGAAAAAAGAAAAGGAACATGAACTATTATTTATCTCAACTCAAGATCAGTCGACTTCCTTACCTTATAATCACATTTTTCTAAGCTATTCAAAAGTTTCTCGACTTCCACAATCAACTTGCATCCCTCTAATGCATGTTCATAGTTGTAAGAAATGTCGTTAGCTTGCAAACACACTTTCAGCAAAATGACTTCTTTTTTCACTTTATCCAGTAACAAGGATAACGGGACTCCTTTTAATGTTCGACTTGCCATGCGAAACTTGGAGTTCTTATCACAAATCTGTGCTTACGTGTAATTCAATCATTTTTTATATTATTATTTGACGATGCAGAGCGTTCACGCAATTACTAATGTTTTTCATCTAAATATTTACACTATTCCTACCGCGACCGTCAAATGACCGGTCTTTAGCACAAGTTATATTTTTTAATATAGAATAAAGATAATAGCCAATTTGACAGTATTTGAATTCGTGAGAAGACGTCTAGGCATCCCGTTCGGCTATTATTTTATTTATTTTACAGTCATAGTAGATAAGACGGTGTAAGAAAATCCGAGGTTCTGGATACCAATCACGCTTCGGATACCAATCAGGCAAATAAACACCGCGAGGCCGATAGGCGAGCGAGAACTGTAAACACTTGGAAGTGCCGTAAAGCAGTCCCTGGAAGGCACTTTTCTACTAAAATCATGCCACAACTGCATTACCTTTCGTTTGTAACGACTTTATAGTTTCGGAATTGAGTCTTTGACAGAATACTATTACAAAACGATATAAATCGTTCTACCGGTCGTGGTAGGTAAGACAGACTGCAAATTTTTCTAAGAAAAAAAAAACAAAAAAAGAAGGGAATATTGAAAAATGTATTATACTTATATTTGAGGAAAAGTCATGAAGTTTAAAGACGATTCAATTACGTTGTATATAGGAAAATCTAATCGAAATTTTAAAAACGGTAATTTGACCGGTCGTGGTAGGAATAGTGTTAAATAAGAGAAAAAGGTACTACTAACATTTTTGTTGGTTTCTTTTATTATTAATTAGTAATTGCCTGAATATTTTGTATATGAACAGGATTTGATAATTTAAAAAATGCTTTGGAACTATTACCTGCCGATTAATACAAGTCCACGAATTCGAAATCTTATCTATAAACTGTTTGACTTCGTTTCCTTCCGGATAGCGTGCATCAGCTAAATTCCATAAAGAGTCGAGTTTACTCTCGAGACCCCGTGAAACGTTATTGAATACCATGAGCTTAGATTCTAATTCATGATCGATTCTTAAATTGTAACGATTCTCTGTTTTCAGTATCGCTACCTAAATAAACACCGATACTCTTCTTATGTTTTCTTACTGGTCTTTATTTATAATATACTTTTATATCGTTTCTTTTCAGATAGAAATTAATGCACTTTTCCATCTTTTTTATATTCACGAATCATAGTTGTCAAACTTTTTTTTTTTGTACCACTTACTTTAACCCCATGTTACGCTAAACAGCTCGAGAATACGTGTTTTTAATAGTAATATGCAAATACAATTCCGTTTTCCGATATTCTCGTGACAACGATGAAACTCAGGTTGGATTACGAAATAAATGATACATAAATCGAAATTATAACGATTGGATCGACTCGTTCCGAAGGTATGAAAGTGTTCAATCGTATAGGTAAATACTCACATTCCTTTCGAGCGTATTTATGAGCTCGCTTTGGGACATTTCCTCCTTTTTCAACAGAAACTCCATTTTTTTCTAAATATCCAGAAACACGTGTTGGATACTTTTACAAATAATAGAGATATATAATATCGATGAGATGTAACATTAATAAAATGCTAAAATAGATTACTACGTGTCTACAAACGTCTTCACCCTCGTCTGAATACGCGATAGTCTTATTTTTTTTACAGCGTAAATGCATGAATGTCGGTTTCTATGTTTTTTGACCTTCCTCTATTCTCACGCGTCTCGATATATTGATATTTCAAACATCGTACAGACGACATTTCCGTTTTTTCTAATTATTATTATTTCTTTTTTTTGTTACGATACTTGATACATAAATTAATTCTGGCATTCACCGCTGTATAGTCGGCATTCACCGCTGTATAGTCGGCATTCACCGCTGTATAGTCGGCATCACATACGCTCGCAATACTTAACATAATGATCTTTACAAATTCTCGGAATCCGTCACGCATATGATACATGAATTTGCATGTCCCTTGCAAATGACCGTTATTCTACTTCAGCGCGGATGCAGTAACATCGTGCCCTCCTACTACAAGGTTACATCATGATAATTATATTATTATGTTTATCGCGTTATCAAGCTAATATGATTATTAAATTGCGTCTAATACTTAAGATATAGGTCCGATGAGCACACGACAAATGCATGTACCATCCGAAACGAAATAATCAGTGGGAATCGACAAGATCCGTTTAATCAATTGCCAGATTTCAATATATGTTTTATGTTTATCTTTTTTTGGCTCTTATTTAGTTTTTGTAGAATGATATAACGAGGTATTACAATGTAACGAGCTGACAAAATCCGTCCGTCGGCCTCTTTACACTTCGCTTAACAATTTATTTATGGATTTTTGCAATGTTTAATGCACTATAAGAAGTCCATATTATTAAAACTCTACACTTAACTATGTAATTTACATTTTTTCTCGTTTTAAGTATAGGAGTTCAGTACTCAGTATAATTACTCATCTTTATAATTAAACATTCTTCTTCCAATTACACATAATTTCCTCAGTCACTCATAATATATAAAAAAAAATTCAGAGTCCACGTATATTCACAGGTATGCACATTCATTATATTTTTCATGAGAAATTGTTCGCTCAACGGTTATAACAGTATAAACTCGGGTTTTCCTTCGATACTCGACACGTCGAAGAACATCATTTCCCTTAGTGCAATGTTTGACCGAGAATTCTGCACGATTATGCTATTTTGGCTATCAGTTGAAGAGGGAGGAGTATCTCTGTCGACCAAAAAAAAAACAAAGGACGGATTATTTTGTTTTCGAAGAACACAGGATGTGTTCTTCGAAACGAAATCAAATTCTAATTTCTTTAATAACGAGAAGCATCTTACAATCATCATCCGAGAATGAGATATATAAACAATGAAGCGCAACATGTGCATACCATGCTTGTAATTTTAGTTCGAACGGTATACTTGATTTTATAAACATCAAAAGATTAGTATAAAATAGTTCCTTCAAATGTTACGTCACGCGAGAGTTAAAGAATTTTTTAAAATAAAATTCAAATCACGTAATTCGAATGAAATAACATGAACATAATTGCACCATCGTAACTAACCGAGAAATAGTATTTAAAATTCATTAATATAATGTTTAAACATCGGCGCAATCGCCCATTCATTCCTCGGATATTACGCGTTACAAGACTAAATCTGATAACGTTCAAAATATAATTCCATTCATTTTGAACACAAGAGTGGCAGAGTTACAGATACTCATCCCCCCCCCCCCATGTTATATGCTTAAAAGTCGTTCTCAGAAGCATGCAAGACTGTTAATAAATCATGCCGTTCGACAACTTTTCTTTTACAATAAATGTTGAACAATTAGTTCCAACGTTAATTGTCTAAATTAGCATTTTGTCGCTATCGCGTTTCCGTGTATCAACATGTTGAAAAAAATTACAATTTGTTTTAGCAATAGAAGAACTAACAAAGTCTTTTGATATCAGATTGCTTTTCAAGTTTCTTGTCCCACAATAACGATTCCCCGTTCATTTTATCCCCGTTGCCAGTGTGCTCGCGAATGACTATGGTATCGGTAATGTGTAGGTCTGTATGGTCTACCATGTCGCTGCCGACTATGGTTGAAAGTGCTGTAATACTGTCTCCGATAATAACCATCGAGAGACCGGTCCCACGTTTTGCCGTTCTGATACTCTTGGAAAGGATTGTAACCCGTATTGCTTCTGTCTTCGTATGCTCTGTGATCCTTCATCTTCTTCACTCGACCGCGGTCCATATCGTCGTCATTTGTGTACAAGTGACGCTTACGCTCTTCCCGTCTGTCATTGTCTACCTCTCGATCTAAATGCGTTCTGTTTCCGTTCCAATTCAACACTGTAAATATACAAGCAATATCTTCAGAACTGCTAACAATTTTGGCCCACCCTGTATAAAACTATTCGCAACAAACATTGATAGGTAGACTGCGAATTTATGCATTTATGGGAAAAGTGAAATCTATTATTTTCAGCTCGTTATAAGTGCTAAAATAACAATAAAATGCCTATCTCGCTTCAGTCTCTTGATAAGCAGTCTATCGATAAGCTACAGTCAGTCTCATAATTAGCGACGCGCACTTTAAATCAGAATTATTTATAAATGGACCTAACGATTTTAGTTTTTCTGCCAAGCTACGAATTAGTTTACTAGATGATATGTAATCAAATTTTTAAAATAGTAAAAGTTTTAAAAAATAAACCAATCCGTCTATCTTAAATCCATCTGATTTAAAGTGTGTGCCATCAACTGTGAGACTGACTGTACGTCCAGACATTGCAAAATAGCCTCAACTATTTGTGTAGCGAATAACAAACTAGAAGACACCTCTGACATCTAAAAGCTGACAACAAACTGTCTTGGACTTATGGAGCTGCCTTGCAATGTCTAGACACAGCTGTATACGTAGTTCTTTCAAATGAATTTTACATTAACATTCGATAGTGATGAAATAATAACATTTAATATAATTTCCTGTGATATATCAATGCTTGACAGATTGTACCTTCGTTAAGAATTTAAATATCATCTTGAATACAAGTTGGTCGACTATGATTTGATAAATCATGCTTACCTATAAATGTTGCTGACCTACATTACGACAAGGCTTTTGCAACATTTCAATTGTTACAAATTTTTGAGCCTTGTACATTTATCCTATTACTTTGCGAAGGAATAGTCGATTTACGACACACGGAAGCGTAAGAAATTGATGGGGATATCGAAGGAACGGGTGCTGGTTTCAGTGGAATATTCTGCGATACTATTCGTTTACTGTACTGACCAGTAGAACTGCCATATCCACGATGGGACATCTTTAATAAATGCGAAACTGTCTCCGAATGGTTCGTTCCATTGAAGTTCCTTAAGGCTGCTGCACTCGGTGTAGTATTATTGTGGTTTTTATTAATATCCTCCCTGTATAGACAATAATTACAAGTCAATTATGACAAAACTGTGAAGATATTCGAAGAATTTAAAAGTAGTACATTTTTACTTAATTTATGTTTCTTACAATGGACTTGGATAATTTATATTTTGCATAAAAATCCGCAATTTAATAATGATAATTTCATTCGAGTCGCTTACCTATCGGTGACGGACCATCCATTAGGCGCCGCAGTCGACGCAGGTGAAAATGTGTCCTTGGAAACCTGCCACCCTTTCATACTACTAGTTGTTGCTTTCGTAACCACTTTCTCATCCTGTCCAGTCTTTATTCTGACAGATGGATGCCACTTGCTCTTGCTACCGCTGCTTTCCATTTTACTATTTGCTTCCGACTGACCGTTCTGATATTTCTTCAGACTTGTAACAGTGCTGCAGCCGGAACCGTTTTGTGTTTTCGTACACTGTGCTACGTTGCTTTGACTTTGCGAAACATTACTGCCATTCGTTTTCGATGCTGACTTCTGCGTGTCTTTCGTGGCGAGAACCGTTTTAGGCGAAACAGTCTTCATCGTACACCCTTTTTGGACGCCGTTAGTACCACTAGAGAGAGCGTTCGGTTTCGAAGAGGTATTTGAATTTATTTTACTCTTCACCGACCCAGTGACACTCGCATCTTCTTCTTCACTAGATCCGTCGTAAGGGACCAAACTATTACTTTCATTCAAGATCTTCCCATTTTTAATGTGCATAATTAACCTCGGTTGCATTTTGTCTTGCATCTTCTGTGGCAGCTCTGGCCCAATAAAATTCGTTACTTTCTGCGGGGAGAACTGTGAATCTGGGTTTTTTTTCACCAACGCTTGCGAACTCGTTTCCGAATCTTCGCTACTCTCTTTAATAGTCGTCGAGCCGTTCACCGATCCGTTCAACGTAATCAGTCCAGACGTTGACGCTTTAGGGCTTATGGTTCTATTCATAGGACTTCCAGGCGAGGATAATGTATTGTTCATGGTCAATGTGCCATTTAATTTAACAGTCTGTTGATTCTGAACCTGAGATTGCGTCGATTGCTCCATCTCGAAAATCATGATATAGGCGTTTGTACTCAGTACATTACTCGAACTAATCGGACGAACACAATTATCGTCAAAAGAATAATAATTGCCTGTTGAAACTTTGGCAACTGCAGTATAATGCCCACAATTCACCGATGGACCCATATGCGTAACTATTGACGTCAGTTTGTATGTAAGCGGTTGTGCAGGATCCCCTGGCTCCCTCCAGAGATAAGGACCCATATCGATTGTTTGTTTAAAACCTATGTGCTTGGATATCTTCCCGCCTAGAACGCTGAACCTCTTCAACTGCACGCAAAGTACTTTCGGAGCTCGTTCTAGGCTGAACTGTTTTGTGGCAGGAACTCTTCGTTTACAAGCTTCGCATTTGTAATCATTGTTATCTAGCTGTTCTCGACTAAAGTAACTACTCAACGCCTCGTCCAGAGTACTTGCTTTCCGTATATCTACCAACAAGTCCTGCGAAAAAAAGAATCGGACATTAATAATCAAATATTTTAATCACATCGGATCAGTCACTTAACTGCACCACCTAACTTTACTCCGTGTATTCGCGACGGTTTTCCGATTAAAGCGAATCCAAACACTCGTATTGGGTATCATTTTAATCAGAAAAACGTCATGAACATTTTGGTGAAAGTTTCATAAAAAAAATTAAACTTTAAACTTTTAAAAACAAACAGTCTCTATAACTATTACTTTTTTACTCAGTATTCGACACTCTTTCGAATCACATGCATTTACGAGTAATTCAGGCGGTACATTTAAGCCACAGTGTGTTGCGAATTTACACGTACTTGAAAATGCTGAAATGTAGTAGAAACATGCCGACATTGTAGGCACTTTACTTCAGTACGAATATAGCCACCAAAGATTTGATTAATAGGAGTTGTCTCTTTAGAGTAACTGTCTAATTTGCTAGCTTTATGTCTGGCTAAATAAGCTTTCTCCATGCCTTCTAATAAATAACGTAAAAATTCGTGAGCGTCTTCTTGTTGTCCTGGCACCATGGTTCGGCAAATGACTGGTAAACGAATTGGAAAGATTATTTACAAAGATAACTTAAAAATCGACAAATATTATATGATTCGCAAATACTCACGCTTCAATTTATTGTATATATAAAATGGCTTAATAGCGCATCCAGACTTTTGATGACTAAATTGTAAAGTCTTTGCGACCGCACAGGTAAGGCACTCTCCGCCTGCATCTAAAACTAACATATTATCAAGATAGAATACAAAAACGTGATATTATAATTTCAACTTTCGTTCAACGCGGTCTACGTTATCGAGGAGATACAATCTATCGTAACTTACCATTTTGTTCGCATCTCGACGTGTGGTGTGCATCCGACAATAACCAGTTAACAAGCGCCGGTACATGAAACAATGCTTGAAGTGTGCTGTTCAAATAACAAGTATTTCCAACATTGTACATGCCAGCACCAACAGGAAATGTGCCTTTCCATCCTAAAGTGATTTTCTTCGAAGAATAAAGCGTAACAGTTGGTTCCGGTAAACTGGGCCCCTTGGATGCTCTTTCATTTTTCTTCCCATAATTCCCACTGTCTTTCACTTTTTCCTCAGAATTCTCAGAGTTCGGTAAACTTAGCACGATGTATTTGGCTTTGAGCTGATCCAAAATCGTTGTTTGGTAATCGCCCACTTCTGTATACTGAATTTCCGATTGTAGAATCCTAGCTGCGCTACCAACTAAATTCGCCGATAGGTCATCCGATGTTTTCGATTGACTGGTCTCCAGAGTACGACGGAGCGTGGCCGCTACTGGGTCGCAAATGCTCACGGCAGGCATTGTTGTTACGTTTCCTCTTGTATCAAATGTTTCTTATCTGTTACTCCTATAAGCAATTTAAAAAAATCAATATTTTGGTACACAAAATAACACAGACTAGTATTTTGCCAATAATACAATCAAACAACGATGCTTACAGTACATACAATATTTTCTCGATTTTTTAATTATTTACACGATAACTTTCAAATCGATGCAAAAGAAACGGAAATTAAATGTTCGCGTTTAATTATTAATTCCATTTGAATTTTACCGTATTATCGGATATTTTGTTCTCTATATGAAGTCAAACACGTGAGACTAAATATGGCAAGTAAATAAATGATACGATATTCGTCCCGAAAGAAGTGTGGAAAAGCACATAATTTTGTTTTAGCGAACGATAAAATAACCCAATTACACCGTACGTCACTTTGCCAGCCGCGTCGAACTAAACAAAACGGTTTAATAGCACAATAATCGTACATTTTTCCTGTTCGCATTCAAGATGCATGCGTGCGTGCGTGCATGTTACAGATGTAAGGAAGCCGCAGATGTCGAAGTGAAAGGGTTAATTCCACAACTAATTCATGTAGAAAGGCACTGTTAATAACGAATCGATATTCCACTTGTAGAAACCGTCCGATAGAAAAATGTGAAAAACGAATCGCTCGAAGCCCGATCGGTAATTACACAATATTCGATCGAAAACTAAGTAACGAAATGCAGGAAAAGCACGCGGCATGTAATAGATACCGCGCGAACGGTTTCATTGTTTACCTTCTCCTCGTGATTATACACGTTACAGCCTGTACTGAGTATTTTTATCGTCGTCACCACGGTGTATTTCACATAATAGACGAAATTCTCGGATCGCGGATACGTAGAATCACAATGCTATCGATTTATTCGAAATTCCACACGCTTACGTGCTCCAAAACGGTTACCGGATCGGTTTAACTGAGGGCGCGTGTCTCCGGCCACGAGTCATTTTTTCCCGCGTACTTTCTCACACTTACCCGACTGTCGTTTCGACGCGTAAAACGGTGACGGTAATTTCAATGAAAAACACTGTTAAAAATACCACAGGTCGGCACTACACGACATTTTACGAACCGTTAGTTTCGGGCATGTAAAATCAAGGCACATCCTCTACCGAGATGTCGCCATTTGCAATTACACGGGTGGCCACTACTTTTTCTGATGAACCGAGCGACGTGCGACGTACAACCTTAGACTATACACACTTATAGACGGTGATCAACTGTGCTACCAGAATCGTGGGACGTGGTATTTATCCTCGCGCTGGCTTAGCCGGCTCGGTCCCCCACTCAACGTACCATTGGCTCCTTCGTGCTTCTACTGCGCATGCGCCACACACACAAGCGTACCTCTAGTCTGTCCGTGTGAGCTGCCTATTCGATTCAATGCGTTTCGAAATTCACGTTTTACGGAAGTTTCGAATTCATGCTAAAAAAGATATCAATGCGAAATTTGGACTAAAATGTTTTTTAAAAACGGGTTTAATGGTCCATCTTAAAATATGTTTTCTATTTTTTAAATAATTTTTTTCGTTGATTTTTAAGGTAAGCCGGTTAAGGTGGTCCAGCGGACCCCAAACACAAATTGATTTTTAGTCAAACCATGCTCACACACAATAAACAATTACGAAAAAATTCATGATTATTCCACCTAATGGCATACATGACTGAGTTTCTTTTCAGATTTTTCCAATTACGCAAACATGTTTAAAAAAATTGAAAATCTTCAAACATTCGAACGAAATGTATATTTCGTATTGAAGTTGTAGAGATACCGGTTTTATAAAAATTCAGCAGTCGGATGTTATTGAAACAATTGTCCTTAATTTTTTCAAGAATATTTTATAAATTGTATCGGTGTTAAAAAAATCAAAATCAATTTTGCGGCATCTCATCGCGTGATATAGTTCGATTTTACGCTGGACCCTTATTTTTTAAGATAAACTGAAAAATATCCTCAAAAGTTGACGCAAAAGTGGTGTCTCTTCATCTTTAACGATTGTTTAAACATGTTTAAACATTCATAATGTATTAGTAGTGGATATCACTGCATTCGGGAAAGTCTACAGAATCTTTTGCTGTAAAGAACAATTCAATATCTTTTATAATAACATCACAATATTTGTTTAAAGCTGAAAAATGTTTTTTTCAACATCATGTTTCTCAAAAACTGTGCGACTAGAGGAAAAATTAAGGGCAGATTCGGAATTAGCGCAAGAAACTCTGTAACAATCACTCAACAGTAATGTGGCCTGCAAATCGCGTTTCTGAACGCTCGAATATGTCGTGCTTTAGACTAGATATTTTGATTTACACTCCCAGACGAAAAGATAGCATGCGTGTGCTACGTTTAATTTCTCGTGTTAAAATCATGCTAGCGTAGAAACTCTGTGGAGTATGTAAAACATATCTTCTGCGAATATGTAAACAGAACATAGATTGACTTTAGTTCAATGAGTTCTCTTAGTTGGAGCGGAAACACGTAATCCGACACAGACAAAATGATAGCATACTTGAAAAATAAAGATATATATATTTCATACAACACAACTGGATGTTTAATGAAACAAAAATACAAATATTTCTTATAATAATATATACACCAAACTATATTTCTTCTAATAATGTGTGGAGCCTTCTTTGTTTTCTATGACTTTCACCATCCTTTTAGGTAAAGAATTATATAATTCTTTAATGTTTGTTTGAATTAAATTTTCACATTCAGTGGCAATGACAATTTTGAATTCATTTATATTTAAAAATTGTCGGCCTTCCGCATATACTGTTTTCCAAAGCATTTTCCAGCAATTTTCAATGGTATTAAGTACATGCGAGCACGCCGGCCATTGAAGAGTGGAAATATTTTCATTTAAAAAATATTTCTTAACAATTTTAGCAGTATGTATTGCTGCATTATCTTGTTGGAATATATATGGTGTTTCAGCAATGCGTTCTGCATATATATAAATTTGATTTTTTATTAATTCGAGATAACGTAGGCTATTCATTATGTGCCTTGAATAAACTTAATTTCTGTTTTTCTTTTATATCCGACCCCTGCCCTACCGTATTAAACGCAAGGCATAAGGAGGCACGTTTGTTGTATGCAAAATAACATGTATCTTGGAAAGAAACCTGGAGAAAAGAAATTTTTACAGATGAGACGAGGTTAAACCTTAATTGACCACACGGATGTACGTATTATTTTTTGAGGGTACATATTTATTGAAATGTTTTGTATGGCTCAGGTTATAGCAGCTAGGTACCAAGGACACCTCCGTAGATTCGACGTTAGGGCATCAGTTTGCTACACGCAGGTAGGCGGCCCGGATTCGAATTAGACGAAGGTAACAATGGGCGTACGATCGAGTTTTGTTTGGTTTATGACTGGAAATTTAGTGAATATTTGTGGAGTTTTTTGACGATCAATTGTATTGCAAAGACACGCTGAAGTGATTTGGTTACTGCGGATAACCAGGGTTTTATTACAGGGACCGAAAATTTCGTGAGCGACTCCAGCGACAGATGCGATAAAACCTAAAAAGCTCCTGGACTTAAAGAGGTCCTCGTCTATCCTGCAGAGCTGTGACGGAGATAGAGATATGTCGCTCGCAGGAGAGACAAAGAGAGCGATATTACGAAGCCGCTTGATTTTTAGTATGAAAAAGTACGTATACATATAAAACAATATAAATTCTTCGTTCTAATAAATGCTTAAGGACAAAGAGGCATTTTTTGGGGACCGTACTTAGCGGCCCCGTACAGCTGATCTGTCCATGTGATCTACCTGCTCGACGGATCAACGACGACGCGTCCTTCCAATTTTCACGTTCTTACCGAAATTTCGAAAGCCTGTATCGGATTGTCGGAATCTGGAGACAGTGCGCATTAGAATCTTGGCATGGCGCGGCGCACATTATGCTATAATTTTTGATCTAACAAAGATATTAAAGAGAAATTTGGACTAAATTTTGTTTAAAAAATCGATTTTAATGATGTAAACAGATATATATTTTGTATTTTTTAAATAATGTTTTCATTGATTTTTAAGGTATAGTCGGATAAAATGGTCAAAAGTGTCCATCAAAATTGATTTTTAGTAGCGTTTAGTAGCGTTTTACAGTTCAATTTCAATTCATTACATTTCGAAATTTATTGAAATGTGTTCATGGAAAAAAAGTGTCGTTTGACGGAAAAGAAAATTTATATTTTTTGTATGACAACTATACACTTATTTTTATTTTAAATATTAATAATTTAAAATTTAGACTACTCTATAAATTACTAGAAAAATAGAAAATAGAACATTACGTTATTTGTGTCTCATCCTGAATATTAATGTGTATTTTTTGCAGGTTCCAAAAATTTTGAAAAAATCTCAGTCGTGCATGCTATTAGGTAGAATATTCATGAATTTTTTCATAATTTTTTCATGACGCTACTAAAAATCAATTTGGATGGGCACTTTTGACCATCTTATCCGACTATACTTTAAGAATCAACGAATACATTATTTAAAAAATACAAAATATATTTCTGTTTACATCATTAAAACCGATTTTTTAAACAAAATTTAGTCCAAATTTCTCTTTAATATCTTTGTTAGATCAAAAGTTAGACCAAGATTCAAATGCGCGCTGTCTCCAGATTCCGATATTCCGATTCAGGCTTTCGAAATTTCGGTGAGAACGCGAAAATTGAAGGGACCCATCGTCGTTGATCCGTCGAGCAGGTAGATCACATGGACAGATCAGCTGTACGGGGCCGCTAAGTACGGTCCCCAAAAAATGCTCTTTGTCCGAATTTATATTGTTTTATATACGTACTTTTTCATACTCTCTGCCACAGCCTACTTTAATACTAGCCGTGCTCAAGAAAAAATGGCAACACCGCGAGAGTCCGGTTGACATATATATATATATATATGTCAACCGAACTTAACCAACTCAACCAGACTCTCAATCTCCTCTACCGGCCTCTCACTTTCCCACGTAATTTTTAAATGTTTACATCAATGTGTACTACACATTGTGTAATTTTATGAAGATAAGGTAATGAAGATAAGTATCATTTATTAACTTTTCAGGTCTTTCTCTTTGTATGTAGCACATATATTTAATAGAATGTATTGTTTTTCAATACATTTAAATTTAGTCTTGATAACATTTATTAGTATCACATTTTTTCGGAAATTTGTTTTACCCAGTTCTTTACTACATTTGTTGATTAATAATGCCACGACGTTGTTGTGTCCCTAATTGCAAGGGAAATTATGATAGTACTCTTAAAGAAAATAATTATATTTCAAGTTCGTTTTCTTTTGCTGAAATAAAAAAGAAATTCCAAATTTGCGATGATGACAGCAATGATCTCCATAAACTTCCTGTCGATGTCAGCGGTTTTTCGGAAATTTTTGAGACTGATTATTTGTCCGTTTGTATTGTTGATGATTCCATTAAGATTTATATATCCGGTTATGCGTCCCATTCTGTTGAAAAAAAATTAAAAATTGTAATATATGCCGATTATTAGTTGTGGAGGATAAAGGTACAACTGTAAATAATGTATATTTTGATCATTTACAAAGGGGTGGTCTTTCCATTCCTACAGAAGATGTAACAAATGTATTTATTCACATGTGCGCAATAATGGAAGCCATAGTAAATGTTCCTAATTTAGAATCGGATTTTCTAAAATCTGAAAATCAGAAACATATTTTATGTAAATTAACATATATTAGTTTAAAATCAGATATACATCATCATTTAGAATTTTTAGATAGATGCATTTGTGGTAAAGATTATCAAAGTATTTTGTTTAAATTATTATCAATTTTTTCGAATATTTTACTAAATGATTATGTTAAAACTATAAACAATTGTCAATTAGAAATGCCACATATTCCTAAGAATCGTAAACTGAAAACTTTCAATAGAACCTAATTTTCAATTTAACTTTTTTTAAAGCATTAATTTTGATATATTTAACTTGTTCTTTCTAATATGTATTAGTTAATACATCAACAGAGTTTTTTATTTGTCTTAGTTTATTTATTTTCTTTTTATATTTTTATTACTAATGTTATTATATACAAGATTTTCAGGTAGTAGCAGTATTTCAAGAAAATAGCAGAGTATGTTTTGTTATTAATATTAAAGATTATTTATTATTGTTGAAAACTTTAATATTTTATTTTTCTGTTTATATGTGAAAAGTTATGTTTTGTTTTCTAAAAATATTATTTACTAAGATATTATCACATATAAGGGAATATCATAAGATAGAATCATCATCAAGATTATTTTATTTATTATTATCTGTTATAAAACTGAATGTATTTTTCATTTGTATTTCCTTTCTACTTAAAAAAAAAAAGTTTTATTCTCTTTCTATTTTAAAAAATGTATTTTATCTTGTAAAATGGGATAATATGGCTATCGACGAACCACCCATTATGATAAAAAAAAGGTAACGCGCCACAGTAATACCCCTAGGGTGGTGAGGAGATTTACAACAATTACAAAATTATCTTTTATAAGTTTATTAGAAGATTATATTATAATATATTACCTGCACAGCTTTTCTATTCAGTAACTGATTACCCAACCTCTTTGACGTATACACGTATCACTTAACCTCTTCGGCTTCGTCAGAATAATTTCGTCTATTTCAGGCTTCTATTGATTTATATATCCCTTAATTCATTTCCAAATGTTGCATTGTAGTTCAAAGATGATTTCCCATGGCTTCATACTTGCATTTTCTTAAATTTACTGTAAATATTTTAAATATTATGTATCACAACACCAAACTGTTCCGAGAGTCGACAAAATGTATGCCGCATTTACACATACTAATATGCTTTAATATCACTTTTACTCACCATAGTTATAATATTTGCACATTGATTAAACATAATTGACAAAGAGTTATTCATTTTAACATAATTTTCTATAAAAAAATCGATAATTAAAATTTCAAACACGAGACTCCCATTATTGAAAAGGGGAGTACTAAACTGTAAACACGACAGTATTGCCAAGTTGTGCACGGGCCGGAGCCAGAGATAATTCCCTACGAAGCTCTTGACAAGGATAGAGAGATCCTCGTCTCTCCTATGGGGCTGCGACGGAGAAGGAGATATGTCGCTCGCAGGAGAGACAAAGACAGAGATTACGAAGCAGCTTGTTTTTCCGATGAGCCCACTACAGATGCATTTAGCGAGGAAACAATATATTTTGATGCTCTTTGAGTTGTAATATTCTCTGAATTATTGTACGTTCCCGTACAGAGCCCTTTTTGGAAAAAGTGTACAGAATAAAAATTGTTCTATAAAAACATATGCTATTATTGTTTAGAAAGTTTCAAGAGACAAATTGCAAAAAGGGCTCTGTACAGGAACGTGCAATAATTCAGAGAATATTTTAACACAAAGAGCATAAAACAATATTGCTCCTTCGCTTCAGAAAATGGGAGTAAAGTCATCGAAAAATCAATCAGGAAGCAAAATATCTTCGCCCGACATGAATTGCCGCCAGTAGCACTCGCCACTAGCGCGGCCGTTCGCCGCGAAATTGATTTTGATTTTTTTAACACCGATACAATTTATAAAATATTCTGAAAAAAATTAAGGACAATTGTTTCAATAATATTCGACTACTGAATTTTTATAAAGCCGGTATCTCTACAACTTCAATACGAAATATACATTTCGTTCGAATGTTTGAAGATTTTCAATTTTTTTAAACATGTTTGCGTAATTGGAAAAATCTGAAAAGAAACTCAGTCATGTATGTCATTAGGTAGAATAATCATGAATTTTTTCGTAATTGTTTATTGAGCATGGTTTGACTAAAAATTAATTTGTGTTTGGGGTCCGCTGGGCCATCTTAACCGGCTTACCTTAAAAATAGACGAAAAAAATTATTTAAAAAGTAAAAAACATATTTTAAGATGGACCATTAAACCCGTTTTTTAAACAAAATTTTAGTCCAAATTTTGCATCGATATCTTTTTCAGCATGCATTCAAAACTTCGGTAAAACGTGAATTTTGAGGAAACGCATCGAGTCGAATAGGCATCTCACACGGACAGAATAGAGGTACGCTTGTGTGTGTAGCGCGTGCGCACTAGAAGTAACGTAAGAAGCCAATGGTACGTCTAAGTGGGGGCCCGAGCCGGCTGAGCCAGCGGAGGGGAAAATACCACATCCCACGATTCCGGCATCACAGCTTATAGACTTGGCTTCGGCTAACATACCGTGTTCTAAGATTACTTCATCTACCAGATGACGGATGTGGGCAAAGTGCTATAGTCTGTTGAGAACTTTATATAACATCAGAGAGGAAATATCCTTTCTGATAACATGTCTCTGTTTCACATGTCGTTGGTCTCTTTTGGTGGACGCGCGATCATAACGGTATTCAAAATTACTATATACACTGGCGACCGGTGACTTATAAATTTATTATTACAGATAATTCTAGAAATTCTTCGTAGACATTGTGTAACGGGAATTGAAAGTAAAAAAATTTCATTGCAGCTTTGTTCTCAAGTTGTTGATAATTAAAGTTGACCAATAGCGGCGTGCGAACGTCTTGTAGATCTGTATGGTGGTATGATCACATTTTTATTGTTTGCACAACAATGAAAACGTTCAATTGTTAAAAACTTGAAAACGAAGCTGCAATTGTATCTTGTAAGAAAAATCATCCGTTTTTAGCCACAATATTTCGCCGCAAGGTAGTGTTATAATTCGCTTTATTGCTCGATTCACGGAAAATAAATTAGTTTATTTATAAAAATAATTTATATTATTATAATAGTATAGTATTGTAATCAAATCTTTATATTACTAAATTTCTGTCGAATAAGTTTTTCATCGCGAGCTTCTAATCGATCTTTTACATAATACCTCTGATAATACAGATACATAAGAGTCTAGTGGATTCTAGCAAACGTTCCTGTTTTCATGATAATTTTTCTGCTCCACGTTTAAAGAAATAAAGAATAACATAGAAATCATGTCCTTAACATAAATCCAGTTTAGATCTGTATACTTTTAATTGAAATAACGCCACAGTATAGAACATTTACATGTTTGAGAAATATTTATTTAGTATATTATAAGCGTTCCAAATCGTTAACATTCATCTTATTATCTAATGCAACGTTGTATCCTATTTTGACTGAAACGATCTTCATCGGCGATGTAATAGTTTAGTGGTACTTGTATTTCTTGTGTGCCCCTATAAATTAAATAACACTTTGTTATTGCAGAGTTTTTCATAGTATTTCAATCGAGAAGTACTTTTAAAATAATATACTTACTCAAACGCTTATAATTCATTATATAGAATGCGATTGATGCTGCAATACCAACTTGCATGACCGGTGCGAAAGTGCACTTCAGAGGCAGCACGTATTTATGCTGCCAGCGCCAGAATGCTACAATATGATGATAACTTTAATGCTAACTTATATCATAAATTATTCTAGACTTCTAACTCTACGCAACGACGATACAGTTACTTTTACTCTCCTTAACCTTTTACATACTTATCGAAAATACTTGCAGGAAAAATCTTACTGTGATATATTTTCCAGTTTCATTTTACAATTCGAAATATAAAATTAAAAATACAATTGATCAAATCGAACAAATACATCGAATTTAAACGAGGAGTATGATGTAAATGAAATACAGGGTGAGCGCGGGAGGGAGAGTGGAATCGTTACGCAATTATTACAGTATAATATAGCCATTTTGACACAGAAAATAAGTACCTCGTGAACATAAACCAGCAAAAGGACGAAGTCCTAACTCACGTCGTCCAACCCATTCAGTTAGCTCGCCAAGTTTCACTTGCCCGAACGGTGTATCGGCTGTAAATATATATACTCACAAATTAAATTTTTAAATTAACATTCAATCAAGAGATCAGTGACGACGAAACTCACATTTTCCATAATAACGAGCAGGATCGTACGGGCCGTGTACGCTTCTATCGTATTCCTTCGGATACAATCCGATATCCATATTTGCTACTAAACGAGACTCAGTCGAAGAGAAGGAAGAAGAACGTGAAGATTTAGTTGAAGTTGAACGTCCGTCAGAACGTATCAACGAACTGACTGTCGATCACGACCATAGGTTATTGTGGCCTTGCAGGTCTGCGGACGTAACTCCTTGTAAAGAAAATCCCTAGAACAGTGGATCGTACTAGGGGGATTTCGAATCAAAGAGGATATCCCTCAGATCATATATACCTACGAAGTTTCACCTCTGGTGTGTGTGTAGTCTATGACATAGAGTGATCAGTCATGCGTTCTTACGACGTGAGTTTAGAAGCCGCGTAAATATGGCCGCGGCAATAACGAGCGGTTACCATGGTCGTGTGTAATGAGTGCATGTGATATTTGTGATTTGTGTTCTGTGATGTACGGTGTACGGTGATGAGATCAATGTACCATTGGCAAAGATGAGCGAAAGGAAGTTTACTCGCGGCTTGGGTAAACCAGGCATGGCAGCTCAATTGCGAGAGACTGTCTCCCAGGTAGTACGCGAGAGTACCGTACAGGTAGGATCGCTGACATTCTGATTTCGTTACTTTTTGCCGCTCGATCTTCGCGATCAATTTTCACTCGAACCTCCTAGAACAATTTCACAATGACAATTCACACTGCTAACAATTTGTTTTCCTTGACACTATTCGTCGATACATTCATTAGAATTTTAATTCATTATTCATGATAATTGCTGTCAATCCTGTTGACAAAATTCTCCCTATAAATATATTTCGAATCGAGAAATAGTTAAATAAATATTTCACTAATTCACGCTGTTTATATTGACTTTGACAGACCACCGATAGATTTATCAACTAATTGTGGATTTATTCACATGAAATTCGGTTTATTTCGATGATACTGTTATTCAGTTTGAAACATGTCTATTTACGGTAGCGAATATCGCCTTTTTTTGTACTGTCCGATGATTATTATTATTACTTCCTTGAATCAAGGACAAATTATACTCTTTCTGTACATGGTTGTTTGTCCCATTTACTATCATCACATAATAGAGATTGATATAAATTGGTATTTAACTTCTAAAGAATATACTGGTAGAAGTTCTAATCTGCATACGTTATGCATTATTTGAATTAACAATTTAGTATGCGAATTAAATTAATATACACGCAAGTACTGTTCTCTCTTTTTTTTTTTATTTATCTCAACAGAATTACTACCTATTTTCAGAGCAAACCACATTTAGTAGAACCCATAGATTTTGAAAGTTTTGTATTGAAGAATAAAACTTTATTACAAAACGACCCTCAGAGAGAGCTTCTACTCTATCCTCAGGATGACGTCTCCGTAAGTTTTCGTTTGCTGTTTCTTATCTATTTATCAAAATTAGCATCCGTTGTATGAGTAGATAAATTATCATGAATTCATACACAGGATGTTACAGAAGTTGGACTATACCTACAAGAATATATTGCTATGTTTTGCTGTAACAATTTTATGTTAAAGTTGCGAGTAAAAATATTTTTTCCTTACAGCATGTAGTTATGCCCAGAAGATACCGTACTCTTACACCAACAGTACCGCAAGTCTCAGATAATGATGAAGGAGGGGAGAATCTTCTTACAAAGGAATGTTTACGAAGTTATACATCCAACTGGAACCTGATACATTATAAATATTCTGCTTATAGTGGAACTTATCTTGAATTGCCTAAGTATGTCTTTTATCCTTGTCATATCTGTACTCTCACACTAGCATAAATATTATTATGTATATCCTATAAACGATGTGTGAAACTTAAAGTTACATTTTTACCTTTTCCTTTTTTTTAGAATAGCAAAAACAGACGATTTGAAAGATGAGATATACGAAATCGATACCGAAGTAGACCAAGTTGATGAGGTAAAATATTTTGCTTTAAATGTGAATATAAAGAAAGCTATCTGAAAATTACTATTTTTTATTACAGAGTTTTATCTGATTGCATAATATAATCATAAACAATTTGTCCATGAGATATTGTTCGTTACAAGTTATAATGTAAATGCTTGAATCGATATATGTATATGTATATATTTATAGTGTTAATTGTTTTTTATTCAATTCATTTGTCGCGGAATTAATTTATAACATGACAACATCTTTAAAAAATTGTTTTCGCGATAAATGTACTACTAATTTCTTTTTGTGTGTCTATGGAGAAAATTTCGCATTTTAGAGTATTTTGTAAGTTGTATGAGCAGATAATAATTTGTTTAATGTGTTACCAGGAGTCAACAAAGAGTAATGGAATCACAAAAGAGGGCTATTTAATGAAAGGACCAGAAATTGGAAGCAGCGACCGAATGTTTGCACATATTGGCTCGAAATCATTTAAAAGACGCTTTTGCCACCTTAGACAAGAAGTTGATGGCACATATATTCTCGAGTTTTTTAAAGATGAAAAAAAAGGCGAAGCGAAATTAACGATAGTTATGGATTTTTGTACCGAAGTGGCGAGGAACCCGAAACGTGGAAGGTACTGTTTTGAATTAAGAATGAGTGGGACTCATAAATCGTATACTTTAGCGTCAGACAACGAGGCGGACATGCAGGATTGGTTATTAAAGTTGAGCTCAGTATTGCAGCATTATAAACAACAGGAAGAAAAACGCGCCGCATCGTTGGAAAGAGCATGCAATACACCTCCCCCCTCGCCTCAACCTATGCAGGTATTTGTATGCAGGCTTGTGTAGATTCTGTAACAAATATGTTAAACATTTTGTATCTATATTTCCAGGTTTACGGAACACTGAAAGGCTTAGAGCAGAGCATGAATCCGCAATTGATTAAATATTCCAGAGAAACAGATACAAGTATAGCATTAGTCAGGCGTGAAAATCGTAAACGATTGTTTAGTATTTACCCTCATATTCCACACAGTAAGCAACAGCCAGGATGTTCCAACGAGCAGAATCTAGACCCGTTTAAAGAGCAATTTGGACACAGAATTTTTGTGAAATGCGAAAGTCTTAAATTTAGATTACAAGCACCTATAGATGAAAAGGAGTCATTGTGTCAGGTGGAACCGTATCAAACAACACTGAGCCTTTACGATGCAAGAAATGGTAGAAAACTCGCCGAAAATTTTCATTTCGATATCAATCATGAAGTTGTCCAAGGAATGATAAAAGAGTTGAGTCCTGTAGGTATTATGACGGAATCTACGGATAATATAAAATTACCAGATGATTTAAAAAATATATCTTTAGATTGGATGAAATATCCAAAACAGGTTTGTCGTATTAAATATTTATTGTATATTACGAATATCAATGTAATTGATTAACAATATTTTCTTCACGTTTACAGGCCATATTTAGCATTAGTAACCCTCATCCCGATATATTCTTGGTCGTAAGAATAGATAAAATATTACAAGGGAATATATGTCAAACTTCGGAACCATATTTGAGAGCTACGAAAGATCCACGGTTAGGTTTAAAAGTTCACAAACAAGTCAGAGCTTGTTGCCAAAGGTAAATTTCACTATAACTTTACTCAAAAAATTATTGTAAAATTTCAATCAATATAATTTGCATTTTTCAGACTGGGAAATTATAGAATGCCCTTTGCTTGGGCTGCCAGACCTTTGTTTCGATTATATAGTAACGAACTAGATACGTCATCTGATTTTCCAGCAATATATAGACAAGAAGGAAATAAAATAAAGGATGAGGAATTGCTGAAACTTCTTTCAGAGTACAGAAAGTATATGTCGATGTAATACAAACCAGTTCGCGTACGAATGTTTATTAATGCGTTTCTTATTTTAGGCCTGAAAAACTTAGTAAATTGACTGTGATACCAGGATGGTTAAAAATAAAAATTGAGTCAATTACAGAATTACCTGAAAGTATGTTTCGATTCTTAACGAATTGTAATGAAACAATGAAAAGTGTCTAAATTCCTTTTCTCTTTCCAGACACACTGTCTACGTCCTTAGCAGCTTTAAAGCCATTCCCATTGCCACCAACTTCGGAACCGACTCTTGAATTAGCAGAATTCGAGTGTACTTCGGAAAAAGATGTTCATCCTTATACGACATACATTAATCACCTTTACGTTTATCCGCAAACTCTGTGTTTCGATACTCAAAAAATATTTACCAGAGCCAGAAATATTGCGTGCATCGTTGAACTACGAGACGAAGATAGTGAAAATGCTACACCTTTGAGGGTATGCGTAAACTTTAGTTTTTTTCGGACAGGTTACCACAGTATTACTAACATCATTCTCTCGCTTTCGATTATGTAGTGTATATACGGAAGACCCGGTGCTCCGCTTTTATGTCTACGCGCGTGTTGCTCAGTTTTACATCATAACGCAATTCCTTCGTGGTATGAAGAAATTAAAATACGATTGCCAACGAAACTACATTCGAAACATCACTTGCTTTTCTCTTTCTATCACATAAGTTGTGATATGAACAAGAAGAAGGAGAACGGAGTCGAAAATTGTGTTGGTTACGCATGGTCCCCCTTGCTACATAAAGGAAGGTAGGAAACAAAAAATTCATTCATTCAATCATTTTATATTTACTTATATTAAAAAATCTTGTATTTTCTACAGACTGAATGTGGATATGGATATGAACGTACAAACTCTACCCGTAGCAACACATTTACCTCCAGGATACCTTTCGATACAGCCTCTTG
Source organism: Lasioglossum figueresi (assembly GCA_028455805.1). Taxonomy (NCBI): domain Eukaryota; kingdom Metazoa; phylum Arthropoda; class Insecta; order Hymenoptera; family Halictidae; genus Lasioglossum; species Lasioglossum figueresi. The sequence continues at coordinate 3,959,936 of CM052202.1, read as the reverse complement.
GGTTAGGAAAAGGGGTAAGAATAAGGTTAAACGAAATATGTATGTGTTTTGAGAAATTTTGACAATATTTTGAAAACGGGAATTTTTTATAATTGTAGAACGCAGGACCAGAAATCACATGGATCGATTCTCAGCGACCAGTATTCACAGTAGCGTTCCAATTAATTTCCACTGTGTTCACGCGCGACGTGCATTTGCATAATTTATTTGCCCACATGGAACGAATCCTGGATACAACGCAGGGAGCAATACCAGCGGATTCGGAGACATGCAAAATATTAAAAGCTGCTCATGCAGTACAGCTAGTTACCGTTATTACATTTCTTCCTACTATACTGAACCAACTGTTTACGTTATTAACGCATACGATGAACGACGAAGTCGGATTATTTATAATAAGAGTTTTAATACACTTTATAAATATGGTACACGAAGCTGGTAGAAAGGAAACTCTCCAAGCTTATATCAAGGTAAATGGAAGATGTAACCGTTTTTATCGTCTTTAAATAATAATTAGGGATACAAGGAAAATGTTAATCTTGCACTGACATATTTTATAGTTCGTTTTTGTATCGCCAACACAAGGAAACGGCAGTGTCACAGTTCACGAACAGTTGGGAAAGCATCTTCCTACACTGTTACAGCCTAGTAATACTGATTTTCTTGTAGTAAATAAGTTTATGCACCACTCCAGCTTCTTCTTTGAAATAATGATCAAAAGTATGGCACAACATTTACTCGCAACGGGTAGAATAAAGGTGAGTCGTGTAATAGGATGTTAATAATTAATCCATAGATTATCGGAGTAAATATATATGAACTGAACTGTTTTATAGATGCACAGAAACGAAAGGTTCTCCAGAGAATATCATGAGAAAATCAAGAGCTTGGTCGACGTTATTATGCCATATCTTATGACTAAATACAAAGAAATGCCCGTCGAAACTCACGAGTTGAACAAAAGTCTCGCACAATTTTTAAAAGTAAGTGAACGCAACATGTTTTCTAGTAGTTTATCTTTGCAAAGTCGAGCGTGTTAATCAATGAAAATTTTCATAGCGATGCCTCACGTTCATGGACCGCGGATTTGTTTTCTGCCTAATCAATTCATATATAGACAACTTTTCCCCGGGCGATCCACGTACATTACACGACTTCAAATTCACATTTCTGCAAATAATCTGTTCCCACGAACATTATGTATCCTTCAATTTGCCAATGATGCAATCACGAATCACCTCCAAAGGTAATATTATAATCACCATTATTATTATTATATTCAGTATCTTCAACTACGTAATATATAACGATTTTATGCTTTATTCAGAAGATACAGAGAGTGATCCAGAATGTGATGGTATGTTAAGTTATGTTCATACACTCCCGTCTTTATTGTGGTTTGTTACTGTAGCCATAGCAAGTGGGAGATGCACACAATTTTTTGATATTCGATCACCATCGATCACTAGATTTATAGAAAATCTTTTCATGACATTCTTATTTGTTGCTATGCAAGCTTGATTTATTATATCGTTGAGATGCACCGAGTATCGAAGGTTTTATAAGTTAACCCTTTGAACTCGGAGGTATTTTTACTCGAAAATTAGACATTTCTTCCGATCTAGAATATTTCTATTCCCTATGATTTTTTAAATTTTATAGATATGAAATATTGGTATAATACCTCATACAATATCTAAATGTTTAGTAATTGATTAAACAATATTTTATGTGTTATGATTAAACAATTTTTAGTGGCGCCTCAGAGTCACCGTTCGAGTGCTAAGGGTTAATAGGATATTTCGTAATCACACTATATCTATAGTATGCTTACACTTTGTTTCACGTTATTTCAAGCATAGTATCGTATAAACTGCACGATTCTATAAACATTTTATGAATTATAATTCACAATATAAATGAATCGATTCTTATGAAAAATTGTTTTCAGTGGCCTTGACAATTACGACATAAATAAATTATGAAATAATTTTATTTTAATTTCATTTGATATTTAATGTTTTTAGGTGGACTTTGAATGTCTATATATACATTTATGTGTTCATATCATCAGTTTCATTAAAAGTAAAACAGATTCATTAACATCAAGGTATTCGTTACAGATTTAATTAATGAGTACTGTTTATCCGAAGACTTCTGTAAACACCATTTTTTGGTTGGATTGTTAATGCAAGAGGTAAAAACGTCTTTGAATGAAATTGTACAAATTCGAAAAGTGGCGATGGCTACGTTAAGAGATTTAATGGCAAAACACGAACTCGATGATAGATATCAGAACAAGGTAAATCGGTTATAACTTGATCTTTCGTGATAATTAAGTTGCAAGTAGTAGTTTAACATAATTCTATACGTCAGGGTCAATTAAGTAGAATAGCGTCCGTTTATATACCATGGCTGGGTATCGTATTGGAAAATTTGCATCGGCTGCAATCTGTACACGATAGCAGTAAAACAGAAGCTAAGCAAAATGGAACCAACAGAATATCAACCAGTAGCTCATTCTTAGCAAACAAAGATACTAGTAGCGTCACAACAGCTACTGGAACTCCAAAGTCAATTCACAGGTAAGATTGAATAATTTCTATTTCAACCTTTTGCGCTTGCAGCTATTTCAACTTGAAAATTAAACATATTTCTTCCGACCTAGAGTAATTCGATTTTCATGAATATGAAATTGATATAATACCTCATACGTAAATGTTTAGTAATCGATTAGATACCAACATATTTTTAATAATGTAAACCATATTTTGAATAATGGTACAGCAATTTTTAGCGGTGACTCTCTGAGTCGCCACTCATATAATGGAAATAATTTACACCAAATATTGCGCACAGGCTCACAGTCAATTTGGATACACAGTCTCCGATAAGAGCATCCATGCATTTACGAGATTCTACGTACTTCGCGGCCATAGCAGGCCAGGGTTTAGTCAATGGATATTCGTGTACTAGCATAGAGTCGGATACGTCAACCATATCTGGTGTCTCACAGTCAAATATATCCCAGGAAACTACAATTGTGATCCGCGAACCAATTGAAAATGGCACCGGTGAGAAGAAGAGACACTCGCGGTCCCTAAGTGTTACACAGTCGTCTTCAAGATGCGATAAATTGCAGTCGTCCGAAGTGAAGGATATTCTGCTTTGTTTCTTATTTGTTATAAAATACTTGGGCGACCATCAAGTTATCGCTTGGTGGCAGCAATGCAGTGACCTTGAAATTTTGAACTTTTTCTCGGTGATAGAGTAAGTCGATGCCTACGAATGCAATATTGAAAGATTTCTCCTCACTGCACGGAAAGTGAATGCATTTGAATCTTTTCTTTTAGGATGAGTCTTTATCATTTCAAGTATGTTGGGAAGAGGCAAATTACCACAAACGTGACAAACAATTCTGGAAAACCTCGAACAGTGAAGGCAATGACGTTACCAGCTAGAATGGCGCCTCCTGATTTTTCCAGCGAAGGACCAGCTACCAGCACTTTACAACCCCATAACAACACTCTTCGAGAAAATCTTGTCGAGAATGACACTGGAAAAGTCCATCAAGTTTTACTAGAAGCAAACATGGCAACAGAAGTTGGTCTTATCGCGTTAGATTGTTTAGGATTGTTCTGCCTCCATTTTAAGGTATAATACCACACATTTCCGTTTACACAGTTGTCTAACCGCAGGGCAATGAAATTATCGTGCGTTTTTGCAGGATGTACTTTTAGCAACGAACGGTGATAATCCTATTATGCAAAAAGTTTTCAATATATATTTATCATTCTTACAAGTTGGCCAGTCGGAGACTTTGTTACGCCACGTTTTCGCCAGCTTCAGAGCTTTTCTAAACAATTACTCTATAATTCTTTTCCAAGGTATGCATTTGAATAACATCCGAACAAGTTGTTAGACAGGTGTTATTAATTATAATTAATTTTACAGGGAATGCAGTCCTTTGCGGGCGTTTATGCTACGAGTTATTGCGCTGTTGTAACAGTAAATTAAGTTCTATTAGACAGGAGTCTTGCGCATTGGTTTACCTACTCATGAGAAGTAATTTTGAGTTTACCAGTCGAAAGGGTTTGACTAGAGTTCACTTGCAAGTAAGCGAGATTTATAAAATTTAATATTTTGTTTAAAATATTTTATGGATTTATTTGTAAACAGGTGATAATCTCTGTTTCACAAATGCTTGGAAACGTGATTGGATTGAATAATTCAAGGTTTCAAGAATCATTGTCGTTGATAAACAGCTATGCTTCGTCTGACAAAGTAATGAAAGGTACAGGTTTCCCAGTAGAAGTGAAAGATCTCAATAAAAGAATCCGAACCGTTCTAATGGCGACCGCGCAAATGAGAGAGCACAATAACGATCCAGAAATGTTAGTTGACCTGCAACACAGTTTAGCCAACTCTTACGCCAGTACGCCGGAATTAAGATATACTTGGTTGGAAACTATGGCTAGAAATCATGCGAGAGATGGAAACTTTTCAGAGGTACGCATTTTTATATACGCTCCATAAATCACCGGACACTTACTTATCTTCAACAAAATGGTAATTAAAGAATACAAGCTTCCAGCTTGATTTGATTGTTTTATTTTGATTAGATGTAGCTATTATTATACGATAATATTTCAATGCAAAAGTAAATATATACATATACTATTTAAATTAATGTTGGAAAAAAGAGATTGAGAAATGGTGGGAAGATTATAATGAATAATAATTAAAATGTAGAAAATATAGGATATTTTGGTCAGATTTGATTTACATGTTCTATATTAGTAAGTACGTGCATACATACATACAGACATAAGTGACTTATGGACGGGAGTGTATCCTCAAATAACTGGATTTATTAAAAAAAATTTAATACAACTATTTTATCTTAGGCTGCTTGCTGCCATTTACATATTGCCGCATTAATGGCGGAATACTTGAAGTTGAAAAGAGTTCACACATGGGGTGCAGAAGCGTTCGACAAAATCTCTGAGAACATTTCTAGGGACGAGTGCAGCCTAAAACTCGATGCTGGTGAGATTTGTATGTTTTTTACACGTTCCTATTATGATTTATATTTATAAATATTTTCAATCTGTTCCATCTTTTTAATTGTATCTTTTACATTGCGTATATGTGATTTGCATGGTGTGATTTTTATCTTAATTTATATTCTTATTTCAGAAAGTAAAATTATTCACATACGCTCTTATACAATTCATTTTTCGATCTTACTATTTTAGGTGTACAAGATATTCACTATAACGAGTACTTACTCCTCGAACAATTGGAAGTTTGTGCCGAGATGCTAGAAAAGGCAGAAAGATTCGAGTTGCTTGGGCACCTATACCGTTTAATAGTTCCTATCTACGAAGAGAAACGAAATTACGAAGCTCTAGCGAATTGTTATTCACACTTAGCACAGGCGTGTAATAAAATCGTAGAAGTTACTAAATCCGGAAAGAGGCTTCTTGGGAGGTTTTATAGAGTCGCATTTTTCGGTTCGGTAAGAAAAACTGAACATGCTTCTGTTCTACAAACGCGAGTTTTTTAATCGGTTTCGTAATTTCATTTTTATACGTATGTATTTTATAGGCGTATTTTGAAGACGAGAACGGGCAAGAGTACATTTACAAAGAACCAAAAGTCACGTCTTTGTCAGAAATTTCCGAGCGTCTGAATCGTTTATATTCCGACAAGTTTGGCGCGGAAAATGTTAAAATGATCATGGATTCCGTGCCAATTGATATCACCGAATTGGATCAAAAATTTGCGTACATTCAAGTCACTCACGTGACTCCTTATTTCGAGAAGTACGAATTGGAAACCAGGCAAACCGAATTCGAACAGAATCATAACGTGGCATGCTTTATGTTTGAAACTCCATTCACTAAGGAAGGAAAAGCGAGAGGCAATCCAGAGGATCAATGGAAGCGGAGAACAATTCTAACAAGTACGTTCGTTTCATATCTGCAATTTTTAATTTGATTGTAGCTTCCTAAAGACGAAATATGTGTGTTCACTTTATGTATAGAATATGTTGATCGACGTTTGCAATATTTCAGCACAATATTCGTTTCCGTATATCAAAAAGCGAATTTTGGTGTGTGAGAAACGGATAATGGAGCTCAGTCCAATAGAAGTGGCACTAGATGAAATGCGGCAACGAGTTCAAGAATTAGAGGATGTAGCCCTTATCGGTCCAACCGATGTGAAAAAATTACAGTTAAGACTACAAGGGAGTATATGTGTTACAGTGAATGCCGGGCCACTTGCGTATGCTTCTGCGTTCCTAGATCCCGCGTTGTCCCCGCAATATCCAGATGAAAAAGTTGAGGAACTAAAGGATGTTTTTAGGTAACTACTAATTCTCAATAGCCAGCTATTTTCTCCGCTTATAGGGATTTTCATTTAATATACAAATGCTTGCAGGGAATTTGTTAAAATATGTTATACGGCTCTCCAAATAAATAGTAAGTTGATTACATCCGATCAGTACGAGTATCAGGAAGTATTACGTGAGAATTACCAGAAACTTTGTCAAAGTTTATCGTCGTTACTTGGAGAACCTATTTGGCCTGACGAGCAAGTTTGTAATTTCAAGCGCAACAGCGCTGCTTTGTTTAGTGCTATCAGTGGTGCTAATAATCATACGAGTACAGCTTAAACTAATATCTCTAATGTCCATGTCTCGAAACAAGTCACTGGAGCAAATCGATTAGATTTTCTTTTACAAGAAATTTCTTCTCCGAACAGGTGGTACAAAATGGGTTGTGCGTTAACCCATTATTCATTTCTTTAAGCACAAAAATAACTGTGTTATTAATTATGAATTAGGGAATATTGTTACTAGTTCAGTAAATCGCTGCAATTATGCATTAGTAATAGAATCAAACTGTCATTTCTTATTATATCGCTAAATGCTAATACGTGCGTATGCATAGAAATGAGAACAATTAAAATAATTGTTTCGTGTTGCACTTCATATACAGTGGACGTATACTGGACTACTATCTTTATAAACGGTATATATTTATCAGATGGCCTAATCATAAACATCTCTCATGTTTTAATCACTGCCATGTTTCGATGGATTTTCGACGTATAGTCTCTTTTTAGCGAAAATTTACACAGATGGAAAGGTAAAATACAGAGAAATATAGTGATTAGGTGTTTTGCCTCGACGAAAGACTTCAATTTTTTCTGAATACAAAATTTGTAATTGTCTTACACACAATTTCTATGTATTAAAATATTCTGCATTGTGTAGCCCCCAAGATGGATTATCTCTTTCAACTGTTTTCAATTTGTTGAAAACATATCTTGGAAAATAGTGGTTAATCTTAGAGGATGCACCCGGTGTATTAAATCTAGTTAAATGTAGTATAGTTTGGTGTAGTGCACCTAAAGGGGCATTGACATGTACGTGTACACACTGACTTAAGAATTGAATGATTTGTATATTAGAATGTGTTACGTGGGTAGAATTTAATTTGTATATATTTGTATAATTTATTCTACATATACGCATTATGTAAAGAAGATGTGGCTAGCGAACATTCTACATGCTCGAATATTATGATTAACCGAGAAAGAAGAATATTTTATGACGTCACCACATTTTGGAAAACAAAGTATTTCAAACATTTTACAAACTTTTTTACGTACTTATACATGGTAATACATACTGAAATTTAGTATAACATTTATATACACTATGCTATGTCTGCCACGTAAAAATTGTGATACTCGTTGCGTTTTCTCATTCTGGTTCACGAAGCAACGGAATTTTATAGACGTAGTACTTAATTCGAACAAGTTCTGTCCTGCAAATTAATTTCGAGTTTACACTGCGCGCTTGTCTTCTTTATATAACTTTGTTGTGATACATTTAAAAGCAACATGCAATAACTTCATTGCATTCTGTACAATTGTTTCGTGATTCGTGTACATAAAATAACGAATATTGAAATTTATGAGATATATAAAATTTAAACATCTAAATGTTGAATATTTTAGAATTTTTATTACTTTTCTTTGCAATTATTGCATCCGGTGTCCAATTTAAAATGAAAAAGGAATATTTTATGAGTTATTATTTCGTGCAGATTTTATGTATTTCTATATGTAAACAAAATGTATAATTGTAATTAATGCACACAAAATATTGTGTTTAAACAATGGCGTACTATTATTTAACTTTAGGAATATGTATCGCTTCAAATTCAAATTTATTTCGAAAGGTGATTTATTTAATACACACACATATACAATTGCAAATTATATTATGTGCTTTATACATATATTTGCAATTTTAGTAGTACAAAGCTGCTTATAAATGTTTTTCCAAGCATGGGATATACTGTATAATATATGCATATATATAAATGACAAAATACTTTTTTGTAATAACATATTATAAATAATTTTGTTATTGCATTATGACAAATGGTATTATGTAATTTAATTGAATAAGGAGAAACTATTGTATTAATTTTGTTGAATTCATTATTATACTTGCCATTTTATTCGTTTTAAAATTGATCAACTTATAATCTGCAAAATTAGTGTACAGTTGTTTATTGTCATAATGCTATAAGAAAAAGGCTGAGTAACAACTATGTATTACAGTATGTACATTAAACATATTAGACTTGTATACTAGTAGTATTTAGTTACAGAACTGATAAACTTCAAAATAAAAATAGTATTTGACTAAGAAAAGTGAGGAAAGCTTTTGTGCCATGGTGTATTTCTTTTATACAGACTACACTTTATAGTTGTAGCGCGAATGAATATAGCATACCATTAGAAATACGTATAAAATTATAAAAGGTTTCAAAGAAATAATTGCCAGGAACAATTGTATGTCTTCGACGTAGCAATTCGTTCGGCAACTTTCTACTAAAATCTAAGTTAGGTACATAGATGACATTTTCGTCAAGTATCGGCAGAGTTGGGCAATATATACATATAATGCAATTAACGATTAACTATTACGGTTGAAATATTTAATTATGGATTACAACTGAAGTATAATCGGAATGTGAATTAAAGTAGATATTTAATTATCATTTATATCATTGATTATATGAATTAATTGTAATTAAAATGGTTAAAATTGTAATCGATTAATGCTCAACTTTGGCAAGCGGAGAATATATTTTTGTTGTTTCCAAGTGTAATTACGTGAAGTGCGCTTTTATAAACTTCTTTAGAAGTAAACGAGGTAATAATCGTGTAATTAATTTATGTATAATCGCAACTATATGGAAATGAAAATTCTTTTCAAACTCGTCAAAAATTTTTCACAAGTTTTCTTATATATTCTTTTATAAAGTTACGTAATTTTAACACCCGGTGTTATATAAAGTACATCCAGTAAAAATAATTTTCTTACACTGTACATTCTGTATTTTTCACTGGAGGAAAATGTTTATTATACGTACATCCTTCTTTATTCGTAACATTCAAAATAAGTCGTGTTTTCTAGTACAGTGCCTATTTAGTTGCAGAGGTTTTAATAAATGAAAGTCAGAATGCTGTCCAGTACTATATTTATAATAAAAGTTACACTTTTTATCTCGATTAGAAAGCTGATGATAAATATTACATCGTATAAAGTGTACGACGTCGTTTGTTTACATTCAATATAAGCTTTTATAATGAAAGGAAAAACTAATAGTAATGACTATAATGTATGTATGTATGTGACAAAGGGAAATCACAATGTGTGTCTAAATTCGAGTGCTGCATGAATATAAATGTTGCTGTTATGTTTGTAAGTGACACGATGCGTCTTTGTTCACATAAATATCATATTAATCCGAAAACTAATATGATAAATATAAACGACGAGTTGCGAAATAAATTTATGTTCATTTAAATGTGCATGAATTTGTTGCATAATAGTTTATTTTGTATTGGAAATAATGTTAGATTAATTATTAACTTGCAATATCAAATGTACAAGCAATCGTTTTGTTTAATGTAAATCAACTGTAACAGAATTGTAAGTTGTAAACACACTCGCAGGATTATTTTACATTTTATTATTATATATACTAATGTAGTCACATAGTTTACAGCTTTAAATACACTGATGTTATAATAATTGATGACATATGGCCATTATAAAAATATGCCATCGTGACTAAAACAATAAAATGACAAATAATTTGAAAACTATCACGGTACTATATAATAACAGAGAGAATACCTGATCACAACATACACAGCATAAATAGAATCGAGTATAATATACAGTCAGGGAGAATAAGATAATGATTCCTACCAATTGCAATCTAAACAAATTTTTGTTTACTCATTCCCTAGCAAACTAGTCGGTCTAACATCTTTAAAAAATTCAAATCCTCTGGACCAATTTTAAACAAGTTATGCGATTTTTAGAAGTATCCACTTAATATTGTCCCCGTCTGTATACTCTAAACAAATAATCGTGCATAAAAGCTACTTTATCTCGAGTACTATTACCAATTTTTACTAAAAACAATTAGGATAAGGTAGTCAAGGGGGTGCTCGACAGCATCATTGGCAAAAGGAATTCTTATAATCGTTGAACAAGCAGAGATATAATTAATTTATCAGTGTATTGTGTTCAATAAATTAATGCGTGCGAATGTTCATGGTTGAAAAATTATTCAAAACCTCGAATTCGAATTGTTATATCTTCGCGCTCCTCTGCAGTATCAACACGTTGATACTGCAGATTCTTAAGTCATGGAATCCTATAGGATGACAAGTCTATGTTGTACATAGTCTGTGTTTCTTATAAATAAAATTCAAAACGCCATGAAATAGATTTATATTTCTAAATATTACAAATTACAGAAATGTGTACTTACAGTTATATGTATAAAAAAGGTCTAAACAGAATGCATTTTATATTTTATTATCACGCACCGAATGTTATTTAAACGATTATAAAATCATAATTCAACACGCACGAATATACAATGCAAATAAAATATAATAAAGTATAAAATAAAAGACCATATTTTCTTGAACACATCTTTGGTGTAATTCTATTTAGTTGCGTTGAAATCTTTTGTAAAATTCAATGTAATAAAATACGCATATACGTGTAGCGCATTTTCAAATTTTTTTCGAAGATTCAACGATGCACATGCAGTAAATATGTAAATATTTCGAAATATGCGTGTTCCGTGTTCCAGAGTAGACTTTGAGCTTAATAAAATTTTTCTGTAGAATAATGTTCAGTTTGTAGGACTCAGCTGCTTTCTATCAGGTGATTCTGACATTCTTATCTACTCTCAGATTAAAATGAAATCATCTGTTACAACATCGTTCACATCGTAAGCTCGATGCGAGAGACTATATAGAAGTATACATACATAGAACCCATGCGCTGGTGCGACTGCTAGTTTTAGACGACTACGTTAGGCCTTTTAAATAACTTTTACCGTTTCACTCACGCAATAGAAACATCAATGCATCATTCTTGATAAATAACTACGCTAAAGGTGGGTTGCCGTTTTTCCGCCGAGTTTCGCAAAGGAAACGAATAGTTTAATTGTGACACAACGTTCGAAATGCCATGAAATTGTTTACGAAACGTCACGTCAAGACGCTGCGTTAAAATACGTTTTGCTCGCTGAAAATATTTCAGCACGGTGGATACATCATATTTTCTGTCGGGCTATTCCGAGTAGCTTTTCTTTTTCCTTTTTCTGTAAACTGTTGAATAAAGGAATTCCACAAAGCTGTACCAACTGAAAAGAAACTTTGCACATTCGTAGAAAGTTCTGACTCGAATGTTTCCCTTCTGCTGCATCCTTCGATGAAATGCTTCTTCAATGTTTTAATGTTATATTAACGTAATTCGTTTGCAGTGTATGTCTAATATATATAATATATATCTATATAAACACATATGTAAATAAATAATGGATTATTACGAGGTTATGAAAGATTATCTCTCACAGTGTACACATGTATAATTTGCATATCGAAACGACACTGTTCAGAGCATGTAGTTAGATGTTAGATATTTCTATTATTTAGGAAAGGAAAGGCTATATTTTCTGTGTTACAGATGTCAAGTAAAGAATATGACAGTGAAATGGATTATTCCGATTCCGACTGTGGAGATCCAGGCTACGAAGACTATTACAATGTTCAACCGTGGGGCGGTGAGGTCGACAATGACATAGATCCTGATCAAAACCGAAGGGATCCGGAATATGCTATATACGATTGTTTGCGAGTCGAAGAAGTGGAAAGACTTTTAAACGAATACGTTGAAATGTTAAGTAATAGTCTTCATGTAACACCGTCGTTAGCCAAAGTTTTATTACATGCGCACAATTGGGCATTACAAGATATCATCGTAAAATATAGTACCAATGCTTCCAGTTTATTAATTAAATCAAAAGTAAAGCCAATTCCTCCGGCGGACACGGTGACAGGATCGAAAGGTCAAAGGAATGGATTGTGTTCGGTTTGTGTTACAGTTTACCCTGCCGAAAAGTTTTCTACATTAACATGTGGACATTCGTTTTGTAAAGACTGTTGGTGTATGCATTTTGAAGTACAAATAACTCAAGGTATCTCTACAGGTAAGATCATTCACTAAATAGACATAATATATTACAGAAATTATAACACCTTTAACTGGGAATTACCATGTGTTTCATTATAGCTTTAATCCTTTGCATTTGGAGTTATTCTAATTGGAAAACCGAATTTTTCTTCCAGCCTGATAAAACTGATATAATACTTTGTACAATACTTTCAGTAATTTATTAAAATATTAAATACGATCAGTAATTTATCTAATCCAAATTTAATAATGCAACAAATATTCCCATTAATATTCCAACCCAAGTTCATAACAGATATCTTTGTTTCTCCTAGGAATAAGCTGCATGGCCCAGGAATGTGACGTTCTAGCCCCAGAAGACTTTGTTTTGTCTTTACTGACAAAACCTAACATGAGAGAAAGGTATCAACAATTTGCTTTCTGTGACTATGTGAAATCTCATCCGCAATTAAGATTCTGTCCTGGACCCAACTGTCAAATAGTTATGCGGTCGAAGGAACAACGGGCGAAAAGAGTTATATGTACATCGTGTAAAACTATATTTTGGTATGCATTGCACTGCGCGACAAGGTGCAATAGGGATTTACTCGATTCTAAATAAATATTGCAACGATTCTAGCTTCCGATGTGGTATGGATTACCATGCACCTACCGACTGCAACACAATTAAGAAATGGTTGACGAAGTGTGCAGACGACTCTGAAACGGCTAACTATATTAGTGCCCACACCAAAGATGTTAGTGCACATCTTCTCCGTATATATGTGGTTATAAAGAAGAACACTGCATGTCGCATACTTTCACTTTCGAGATATTGCCGTTTAAAGTTTTGATTACTAATTCTTTGAAATAGGACTTTTGAATTTGTTTTCATGACTTTTTTCTGGTAAATATCTAAATCCTATACTCTAAAGCTAAATTAATATATAAACTCAAATTTTTTGAAATTCTGGCATGCTGCATTTTTCCTTACAACCACAGATATATCGAGACTTCGCTGTACACAGAATCGCGGGTTAGTAAAAGACCGAACATTTACTTTGCAGTGTCCGAAATGTCATATTTGCATAGAGAAGAACGGTGGCTGCAATCACATGCAATGCTACAACTGTAAACATGACTTCTGTTGGATGTGCCTTGGGGATTGGAAAGCGCATGGGACCGAGTACTATGAATGTTCTCGCTACAAAGAGAATCCTAACATTGCCCATGAGAGTGTTCATGCGCAGGCTCGAGAAGCTTTGAAAAAGTATCTTCACTATTACGAGAGGGTAAGTCCGAGCCTGGTGTACGAAACGTGCATAGTTCATAAAAATTAATATGAAACTCTTTTCGTTTCGATCCGACTCGATTAGTGGGAGAACCACAGTAAATCATTGAAGTTGGAAGAACAGACTTTGGAAGGAATAAAAATGCGAATAAATAAAAAGGTGATGAATGCGAGCGGAACTTGGATCGACTGGCAGCATTTGTTCGAAGCTGCGTCACTTTTGGCACGTTGCCGTTACACTTTGCAGTATACTTATCCCTATGCTTACTATATGGAACCGGGACCGCGTAAAGAATTGGTAAAACTTTCGTGCAACATAATCAAAATTAGCGTATCGTACGGGAAGAGCTGACGAAGCGCTTTTATTTCAAGTTCGAGTATCAGCAAGCCCAGTTAGAAGCTGAAATAGAAAATCTGTCTTGGAAGATAGAGCACGCGGAAACGACAGATCGCGGGGATCTAGAGAATCAAATGGACATTGCCGAGAAACGTCGTGTGACATTGTTAAAGGACTTCCTCGAGGTGTAAGCATTCATCGGACATGTAATGTGTTCTGTAATCACTAACGCGTTTTCTACATTCGGGCCAAACTTGTAAAATAATTGAAGTTTAATTTTTGAAACGATTAATCGTATATTCCAAGAAATAATATTTTCTATGTAGCATGTACTAGATAACTATTCGTCACTAAGAGGACAAGACACAGAACATAGGACAAAGTTTTAATGATTAGAAGGACGATTACAGATGTTCAGCAAACGATAACCGAAGAAACTATCTCTCTTAACACTTGAAGAACTCCAGCCGAAAGATGATAGTGTTTCCGAGGATTGAACTATTTGCCTTTTTTTTTAATTATAGCGTTTGACGGACTGATTTTGTCCACCTGTATCACGAGTGACATTTTCAATGGGAGAAATTGGAATTCCGATAAAACGAATCTCGATTCGATTCTTATTAGCTAAGTTATTTATGTAACGATACATAACGAATGATTCTACTGGTGTGTAAACAGAAATTAGCACCACGGAGAAGGGGAACCACGGGGAGGGGAATAGGAAAGTATTAATTGTACCGACTGACTGTTAAAATTTGTTGTAGAGTGTATATTAATTTCCTAGTCTAAGTGTATTTCCATAACGATGCAGCGCTTTCTTCAAGGTTCAATGTTTAGGAACTACTTTTTGTCGATGCTTACAGATAAAGTTCGCCATCAACTGCAGTAACAATTGCAAATCTTATGGGGTACATTTAACATGGTGCACCATCGAATGAACTTAAACTTAAACAAACGTTGGTCATGTTGGAAATTTTTAACATTTCTTTTCGAGTAATGCTGCTTTTTAAGATACGTTTTAGTACCGACAAAACTTACGAGAAAAGAATAAGCAAGAAAAGCAGGTAGCCTAACAAATATAATTAGGTGCCAACGAATGGTATCTTTCACCGTGTAAATATTGTGGTATTGTAAAAGGATGTGACGTTTTCTATAATTAGCGTATAAGATGTATGCAACGATCAAAGACATCTGCGACGAACGTAGCCGTAACCGAGCATTAATTCTTTGTAAGCTATTTAAACACGATACGTTAGAATAGCGTGATATTCTACGAAAGAATGATGATCGTCAATGATTCGTCGATGAATATTATTACAGCAACGGCCATCGCGCCAAACTAAATGTAACAACCACTGTGTCGCTAAGAGAGAAATAAACTTTATCGTAAATTAACTGAAACCAGTCTCGAGATACAATTATTTATTTCAGTGCATTTAGGAAGTTCCCTGATTAAAATAAATATATTCACGTTAACCAGTCCGATCAGTAAAGTGAAGATTATAAAAAAAAATTATGAAATAAAAATGGTACTCACTAATTTTTTCGAATATAGAGAACATATAAATCAAATCTAACCAAAATATCCTATATTTTCTAAATTTTAATTATTATTCTTACATTTTCTAATTTTTCGTTTTACAATTTCGCTTCTGGAGCTGTCCATAATCATCCCACAATTTCTCAATCTCTTTTTTCCAACATTTATTCAAACGGTATATGTCACATATATGTGTATATTTAATTTTGCATTCAAATATTATCGTATAAAATAGCTATATCATAATAAAACAATAAAATAAAGCTGGAATATGGACGGGAGTGTATATAATTAATTTCCGGAAAATCCGTACTCGTACTTTATTTATAAATAGAATTTGATGGAAATGAATGTTTTCGGGTTAGGTAGGCTTTCTTTGCAGGTTGAGGCGGTGAGGTTCCCGATCGGGACCGATATTGGCGCGAAATCGTTCGTTTGCTCGGCTATTTAAATTTTCAAAATGGCGCGGCCGATTGATTGTTACGGTTAGAGAAGCAGGCCTGTGGGTAGACACCGTGGAATCGCGATGCGTATATATCGCGAAAATATCGAAGTATCGACGGATCAGCGAGAAGAGCGCTGCTCCCCTCCTGTGAGCTCTTAGAGAAAACTGTGCGTATTGCTGTCAGTGGTCGACGAACGAAGTGTTCGGTCGACAGAGGGAAAACATCCTGAGAATAGGGTGATCACGGTGTCGCTCCGTATGACAGACGGGGCTGTCATATCCTGCAAGAACGTACCTACATCCCCGAAACCTTCGAAGACATTAGCGCAACAATGGCGATGGGCAAAGGGTTTCGCGTCTACGAAAAGCTAAAGCCGCCTAGTCCTCATTCCCTCATACTGGAGCAACGAAATCGAAAAGAGACTGTCCTATTCGAAGCGCAAGCCGTAGCCGTTCTCTGTAAGTACTTCGATGTTTATTAACAATAATTGTTTCATCGATATCCTTGGATCCTGGTTGTTTCGTGCAGCTTTCACTCGAAATCCTCAAACCGGTACCTGTCAAATTTTCCGTACGTTCAACTTTTTTTTCACGGAATATTGTCTCACCCGGATCGACGAAATTTTTTGTTTTGTTTGCTATTGTTGCTGAAACATTTATATTCGATATTACAGCCGCCGAAGAGACAGAATCCTTGAAAGGCAAATACACGAAATTATTAGACGCTTATGGATGCTTAGGTGTATTACAATTAAATGCAGGAGAGAATACGCTGTTGTACCTTGTTCTCGTCACCGGATGCTTCTCGGTTGGTAAAATAGGCGAGTCCGAAGTGTTCAGAATTACACAGACACATTTCGTGCCGTTGCATTACACTCAAGGTAATGAGGATCGGGTATCCGAAGTCAGGAAGGTTCTAAACTCCGGTACATTCTACTTTTCTTGGTCCGCTGGCCACCAAGATTCTCTCGATATCACTCTTAGCGCGCAGAGGAGATGCAAGGCTACCACAACCGATAACAGATTCTTTTGGTTTGTATTATGTATATAGTAGTTCTTGGAATTGAATTGAATGTTGTAACATTGGTCTGTCGATGCCAAACAGGAATCGAATGTTACATATACATTTGTTGAGGTATGGAGTGGACACCAGTCATTGGCTGCTTAAAGCGATGTGTGGCAGCGTAGAGATTCGAACTGTATACGTCGGCCACAGACAAGCTCGGGCTGTTCTAATGTCTAGATTAAGCTGCGAACGTGCAGGCACCAGGTACGCTTCTACGTTCGTAGTAGTCCTGTTTCAATCAGTCGAAATCGATAAAACAGTTGTTTTTTATGCATAATATTTCTTATCAATAGATTGCGGATGTTTACAGACAAGTTCTAAGAAAATGGCATGAAATAAAATCCTATTTTTAATTGGAACAGCCTTTGTGGATCCAAAACAAATAAAACTGGGATGGAAAAAATGGAATTTTATATTCCAGTATTTTTTGTAAATTTGCATAAGCCATAAATGCATAAATATCCGCAGTCTACTTATCAATCTAATCTTTGTGGGAGTACGTTAATCGACAGAGTATATCATTACAATTTTTTATCTAGATTCAACGTCAGAGGCACCAACGACGACGGGCATGTGGCGAACTTTGTAGAAACAGAGCAAGTCATATATTTAGACAATGAAATCACTTCGTATGTTCAAACTCGAGGTTCCGTTCCCATGTTTTGGGAACAACCCGGCATTCAAGTTGGTTCACACAAAGTCAAGGTTTCACGCGGTTTCGAGGCGTCTGGGCCGGCATTCGATAGGCATTTGAATATGATCAAACAGAGGTATGGCCAGCAAGTGGTCGTCAATCTCCTCGGATCTAGTCTGATCGGTAACAAAGAAGGAGAAGCGATGTTGAGTCAGCTATTCCAGAATCATCATGGCATGTCGGAGCACAGCGATGTGCCGCATATTTTATTCGATTATCATCAAGAATGCAGAGGCGGAAACATGAAGAACCTCTCGAAATTGAAAGCGAAAGTAGAGAAATATTTAGAATCTTTCTCGTTGTTCTACGCCGTGAACCATACCGTTATGTACGAACAGACTGGAACCATTCGGACGAATTGCCTCGACTGTTTAGATAGAACAAATTGTGTACAAACGTTTTTCGCGTTGGAAATACTGGGCAAGCAGCTTGGCCTGTTGAAGCTGCTGGAGAAACAGCAGATGGTCTCCAGGTTCGAGGAAGTATTTAGACAAATGTGGATCAACAACGGTAACGAAGTGAGCAAGATATACGCTGGCACCGGGGCTATTCAAGGAAGCTCGAAATTAATGGACGGCGCTAGATCTGCGGCGAGAACGATACAGAACAATTTGTTGGACTTTAGCAAGCAAGAAGCTATCGATATATTATTATTGGGATCAACGTTGAACACAGAATTAGCTGATAGAGCGCGGTTACTTTTGCCCTCGAATATGCTTCACGCACCACCAAGCGTTCTGAGAGAGATGTGTAAGAGATATAACGAGTATGTCACTCCGATGAATCTTAGAGTAAGCGTTAGTACTTACAACGTTAACGGTGGAAAGCACTTTCGAAGTATAGTACACAAAGATATCTCCCTTTCCGACTGGTTGCTAGACGCGCCCCATAAATCGACATGTAAGTATTGCTGGTTTTAAAGTGTTTTGCAGGCGTTTCACGTACAGTCGGGGACAATATTAGTGAACACTCTTAAGAATCGCATAACTTGTGTAAAATTGATCCAAAGGACTTGAATTTTTTTAAGATGCTAAACCGACTAGTTAGCTAGAGAATGAAAAAAAATGGAAGTCCTTTAGACCAATTTGAACAAAGTTATGGAATTTTTAAGAGTGTTAACTTAATATTATCCCCGACTGTATTTAACTTTAATCAGAATGAATTTTCGCTATATCTGTGTCGTTCGTTGTAGCTTTAGTATCGGTCGAATACGACAATGTTCCTGTAGATATATTCGCAATAGGATTCGAAGAGATTGTTGACTTAAATGCTAGTAATATAATGGCTGCTAGTACTGACAATGCAAAAGCCTGGGCAGAGGAACTACAGAAAGTACTTTCTCGAGATACCGAGTACGTGCTGATCACGTATCAACAGCTGGTCGGCGTTTGCCTTTATTTATTCATACGGCCTGTGCACGCGCCCTACATAAGGGACGTGGCCGTCGATTGCGTGAAAACTGGATTCGGCGGCGCTACAGGCAACAAAGGAGCAGCGGCTATCAGATGTGTATTATATTCGACGTCTTTCTGCTTTGTTTGCGCGCACTTTGCTGCTGGACAGTCTCAAGTTAACGAGCGTAACGCAGACTACGCGGAGATCACAAGAAAAATCACGTTCCCTATGGGAAGAACATTGAATACTCACGACTATGTGTTTTGGTGCGGCGATTTTAATTATAGAGTCGACATGGACAAAGACGAGATGAAGGAGATGATCAAGCGAAACGAGTTCGATCAAATATTGCAGTTCGATCAATTGATGGTAAAGGAAAATGCTTAAACATTGTGAAAAAAACGGTGGAGGGAGTATATTGAAAAATTACTTTGTATGCGAAATACAGGTGCAACAAGCGCAGGGAAACGTTTTCAAGAATTTCTTAGAAGGTCCTATCAATTTTGCACCAACGTACAAGTATGATCTCTTCTCGGACGATTACGATACCAGCGAGAAGTGTCGACAGCCCGCGTGGACTGACAGAGTCCTATGGAAACGTAGGAAACAAGTACCTGACATTGGTTGGTATTAAAATCAATTTTAAAGTGCAACTATCTTATTTTATTCAGTACATACTCTTATTATTCTTATTGTAATAGTTCCTAATATATGGCCGATAAAAAGCATTTCTAGCGAGGTACTGTCTTCTGTTTGTTAACATGCCTTGTCTTGAATGTCTTGGCAACAGCCACAGATTGTAATTTATAATTTATAAACTATTACAGTTCGACCATATATTATAAACTATTACATTATTTCGTTCCACATACTTTCTACTTTCTTAATCTCTGCTTTCCAGTCTTCGCGGTTACTGTGATAATGTTCTATTTTTTCCTCTGCCCAGTCGTTCCTCCTTATTTCCAGTCTTCTCCAATCCTGTTCTTCCCTCCTCATTCTTATTTCCATTCAGTACATACTCAATATATGAATATATCATTTTAGATTCGCCTACAGATTGGAATCCTGGAAAATTGCTCCATTACGGCAGAGTAGAACTGAAGCAAAGCGACCACCGACCAGTTATAGCAATCGTCGATATAGACATCCATTGCGTGGAGCCCGAGAAACGGGAGAAAGTATTCAAAGAAGTGATAGAGGACTTGGGTCCACCCGATGGCACTATAGTCGTGAAAGCGGTGGAGGAGTCCGACGACATGGATAGCGTGTTCGACGAAAACTTTATGATGGCTTTGCTGCAGGATTTCTCGCATATTGGCGAGGTGATTCTGGTCAGATTCGTCGGGGAAACGATTTGGGTGACATTCAGGGACGGTCAGTGCGCGTTGGCTGCAGCCAAGAAAGGCATGACTCAAGTGTGCGGCCAAACTTTGAAGTTGTCTCTAAAGTCACCGAATTGGGTGCAAGTAATAGAGAAGGAGATAGAGCTGTGCAGCAACACTACCGTCGCGCAGTTCACCCCGACTTCTCCGGTGAGGAGTCCTATACATAGATTGGAACAGTTGGAGATTACAGATCGAGGTTCGCCGATCAGAGGCAGTCCGAACGGATCAGTTCCACCGCCTAGACCAGCCCCACCGGGTAGACCGTCTCAGCCACCGAAGAGCCCGTTGCAAGACCGGAAGCAGGGACCACGTGCTGGCGTGTTTAGCGTGCTGCCTAATCAATTCCCGACACAACTATCCAGGGAAAGAACAGGGTCTGATCAAAGCGAAAGGCTATCGCCGGAATCAGCGATTTACGAAGAGATACTGGACGGATCTCCTAGTTATCCCATACCAAACCGTCCGCCACCGCCATTACCTCGTACAGACACTGCGCAAGAACCATCCAGTAGACCACCTAACTCGAAACCTCCTCCTCTGCCACAGAGACAAGCTCCTCCTCCGCCGCAACATCCACCGCCCAGTTTACCAATATCGAACAATCCACCGCCCATACCGGCGAGGACATCGGGAGGACCACCTATTCCAGCTAGAAACCCGCACTAAATAATTCTATACGTTGTCTCATTCCGGACGCGAATTATCAAGGATCCATTAAGGATCATTGTGTAGCTAATTATTTATGAATATCGATATAGAACCCCTAAAATAGACCGCTTCCGAGTTAAACCGTTGTACAGCTGTGTGTAACTTATCGCAAACCTCGAGTTTATTCTGTGATTAGCCGAAATTCTGTTTTTCCATGCACCGTGGGAATCTATACTTTTTTCCTCCTCGCGCGCTTTCCTACACAGAGTTGGGCAAAATTTCTGTGGTTTTCAGGAAAAACGCTTTATTTAATTGAGCTTTATAGTATAGGATTTACGTATTTACCAGAAAAAAGTTATTAAAATAAATTTGCAAGGCTTAAAAAAATGTAATTTAACCGATGTGATCAAAACTTTAAACGGCAATATCTCGAAAGTGGAACGATTGGAACGATGAATTACAATTAAAATTTTAATTAAACTGATATTGAATCGCTATAATTGCCGACTGAATTCATGATTGAATAGAATTGAATATTTTAATTGATTATTGCCCAACTTTGCTTATAGTACATCAATACACGACGCGTATAACCGAGAGTTTGTTAAATACCTCAAAGATTTCGTTATGTAATAAATATAATAGCGAATATGCAGAATTAGCGTCGCGCATGTAGATTCAAAGGCTTCTTAATAGTCGTTGAGATTTGATAAGATCAAATAATTATGTTAACGAATTCTATGATGTTAAATCTGTCACATGAATATAACTGAAAGAAATTTATAGTGGTGAAATGTTAGAGAATCATCGTTGTTGTGCCCCACAATTGAAGCGAATGAGCCAGGATATATATATACAATTATATTTTTCGTGATGAATTAATTTATTCGTGCGAACGTCAACGCTTGTATGATTACGTATGTTTCTTGTTGCATCCTTTACTATATTTTTCTAACAGACAAAGAGAAAAATTTATAATCAACATATTGATTTACGAGAATCAAAGAAATCGTGTGACTTATGTTTGTAAATTGATTCTAACGAATAAGGAAAAGAAATAGACAGACTCAGATAACAGTATTCTTATAAAATACTTTCCGTATAAGTATTGTATTGTATGTATAAAATATATACAATCGTTGACCAATCAATGTTCTCTTGTGTTGATAGAGTAATAGCGAATATATAAGAAATTGTTATCATAGCATAAAGAACATTAATCAATAAACTTCCAACTTGAAAAGCACTGTCAAGAAAAGAATAAAATATTGCTATATATTTATTTTGTAGTTTCATGTATTGTATTATTGTACATATACATATAAAGGTCGATACAAGATAGAAGTAAAAATGAGATTCTATGTTTACACAACGAAAAAAAAGCATTCTTAATTACTTTGCAGGAATCAGAATAATAAGTACTTGATATGCACGCGGCGTTATTCGTGAAATATTTCTATTCCACAAGAAATCAGAGAGACAACAAATTTTACAAATAGATTCCTTTAGCAGACACATAAGCTGTTTAATTCGAAAAGAAATCGATGAAAATATATTTTTTAAAAATCGGATGATGTTTGTAATGGAATTCTGTATAAAATTCGAGGAATAAATGTAAATAACGATGGCTTCGGTAAAAAATCTGTTGTAAAATTGATGCACGGTCTTCAAATATACTAAAACAAATTGCATACGGCCATTTTATTGCTCTTCTCCATGAATCACTAAACTACGGAGATTTCTTTTTTTATATAGGAATATAAAAAAATGTGTGATGTTAGGAAAACGTTTTTTTATTTGTCTCAGTGATATAACGACATTAATTTTAAAGTCTTTTGTATGGAAGCTAGAGCAATAATGACAGCCTTCCTAGTATTATTTAATAATACGTACGAAAAGACTTTACAAAAAGAAAAAGGATTGTTATCAAATTTCACTTGCATAAATATATTCTGTAAACACAGAGAGAAAGAGAGAGAGAGAGGAAGAGCTGTGCCCGTTGTCAGAGTATAAACATTCACAAGAAAATTGAATGGCTTCGACCACAATCATGGAAATACATTTCCATTTTCATTATAGAGAGTCTTTTCAGCGAATAAATTATATACAAAAAGATATCACTAAATTAACAGCTAACTAAGTTCTGGTTAATATACTAAATACAATTAGCAGAAACCAAATATCCTTTCATTTGTAAATAGTATCTGCTATTGTCCACGAAAATGCGATATAACGATTTTGCGACTTTTCAATTTTCGATCCCCGCGTAACAACAAATGTCGTATGAAAAATCTATTCGTCGAAAAGCGAACTTTCAATATATAAAATGTTACGAACTTTTGGTGTAGAAAAAAATGTTGAGACAAACAGGATCCGGTAAATCAAGTATAATACTAGAGAAAAATGTTGGAAATTTCGATAGGATGCCAAAATGACACGTTGGTATCCACAGAACGTTTTTGATCCTAAAAATTCTTGTTCAGTCTCACGTGTATCCTTTGTGCTCTCGCGTAGGTCTCGAAACTTCGAACATATATCTTTCGGATTTAATACAGTTTCCAATGAACGTTTAACTTAGCAAACCGCAATTGCTTAAGTTATTTTTGATTATGACGTCGGTCACAGCATCAAACACAAATTGAATATTAGACGTATCGGTGGCGCAAGTGAAGTGCGTGTAGATCTGTTTCTGATCTTTCCTTTTATTCAGATTCTCGAACTTTATTTGAATGTAGGAAGCGCACTCTTCGTACGTGTTCGCGCCTTTATACTCCGGGAAGCAAATGGTCAAGGGACTCCTCGTGATCTTCTCCTCGAAAAGATCCTTCTTGTTTAAGAACAAAATGATCGACGTTTCAACGAACCATTTACTATTGCAAATAGAATCGAACAATTTCATTGATTCTATCATTCTATTCATTTCTTCGTCTTCCGCGAGTACCAAATCGTATCCGCTGAGCGCGACGCAAAAGATAATGGCAGTGACACCTTCGAAACAGTGTATCCATTTTTTTCTTTCCGATCGTTGGCCACCAACATCGAACATTCTGCCAATAAAAAAATAGAAGAGATTTTAGTAACGATAGACGACCAGCATTCGATAATAAATACAATATATCAAAGACTTACTTGAAATGTAAACCCTTAAAAGAAAAGTGTGTTTCTACTATTCCAGTGGTTTTGACACGTGTCCTGAGAACATCTTGCTGCGTTGGAATGTAATTGGGTTGAGCTATGCGATCTAAAGCATTAAGATAATACGCTGCCGAGTCGTTGATCTTGTATTCCCTACTGCGAGTGTAACAAAGCTGTACCCCAGGGTCCTGCCATAATCGTTTCATTAACAGCACTAGTTCCCCGGTTAGCTCACCCTCTTCTGCTGCAGAGGCTAGGGTGAAAAATTGCCGTGCTATGTCCTACAATATAATTAGATTTTGCTAATACCAATAAATATAGAACAATATTACATAGAACCTTCTACCTTAGAAGTACGATACCTACCGCTTTACCAGGATCCACAAAATCAATTCTAAGTTGTCCCATGGCTCTAATTATCGCCATTAGACTTTGTATCGTGTTACTGTACACTACAGGTTTATATTGTTCGCATTCCTCTTTATTATATCCAGTCTCGTGAATAATTTTCATTTGCTTCACTACAGTGGACTTTCCAGATTCTCCCGCTCCTTGAAATAAACAGAAAAATGAAACATACAATATATAACTAATGTTTATTTTAACATGGACGTGGTTTACACTTGGTAATAACTAGACAGCGGATTTGACGCATTTATGGCAACAATGAGTAGGTGTAATTGAAAACAGAGAAAACATTAGAAAAATTTAAAGATACCGTTATATTATTTTCAACCTATTCGCCGTATCAAGAAAGAAAATAAACTTTCACTTCGCTCCAGTTTGTTGCAATTCGTAGAAAATTTTTATTTTGCATAAAGATCCGCTGTCTAGTTATAGGACATTTGACATGTAATTCATAAAAAGACCTATTTAACACTGACATTAGGATGAAAGACAATAACATCAAATTATATAACAGTTCGTATAGATCGATGTATTTAAAAAAGAGGAGGATGTTCCTGATGCTGTCTTTGTTTAGATTTGACTCGAGGTCATTTCCAATAGAGAACCTGGATCGTTCCAAAGAAAATCTGGGACATTCGAGTAGCGTACGGTGGATACCGATGGCCACGAATTTGTGGGTATATTTTGATCTTTCCTAGAAGTTTGGGAATCTTTTAGGGTTTCATAAAGATTGGCTTTTACATTGTGGAGTTTGGTTTGGGTGCTGTTAATCTAATCTGTATTCCAAAAGTTTACAATGGTTTTTTCAACAGAGCATTTTGCATCCGGAAGACTGATTTTACGGTTGTCATTCTAGGATGGTAGGCCAACATGTCCAAGGATCCGTGTAAAGCTAATATATTTATTTTAGTTTTGAATTTCTGTTATGATTTTTTGGATACATTGGATAGTAGTACACCGTGTTGGAATTTTGAATATATAATAGGGAATGTAATAATGTACATAAGTCTTTTAGTGAAAATGTAATTTTCCATAATAAAGGCACAACCATAGAGGAGGTAGTAGTTTTAGAGCCTTCTGTACGTATTCCTGAGAAAAGTGAATATGCGAAATACAAAATTGTGAAGACAAAAATTTCGGAATATTGTTACATTACATCAGGGTTGCTAAAACGATTAAAGGAAGAGATACGATCGACCTATAAAATTGTTATTTTGCGTGAAGATCCACCATTCGAACAACAGAGCAATAATAATCACGTATCAAGACCGCTGGCAATCAGGTGGGGATCGAAGGAAACTCGCCGCGTTATCGGCATGAATCACGCGGCACGGTGATTCAAGTTTTCGGGAAAATCGCACGCGCTCCGCTTCCGTGATTGAGCAAATATAATAATTGATTACATAGCGGTGACGAGCGGGAGGAAGGGAGAGGGCCGATTTCAAATAAAAATGGAACGAGAGCGTTTGAATAGAAACATCTTTTTGATCGGTGTCCGTCTGGTGCAACGTGACCTGCCGAGTTACGGCGAAACTGAAAAAAGAAGGCGTCGCGAGAAAAGTTTGGCCGATTTTCAACGGGCATTGGGCATCGTTTCACCGTCGTTCAGGAAACGGTTTAACCCCGTTGCCTCACAATATATCGAATGGGATATCAACGGTTTAACTCCGTTGCCCAATAATATAAACTTTCTTTTCGTGTAAATTCTAAAATGAGGAAATCAACGATATTTATATTTTTAGTGACAGTGAACGCATTTTCGGAAAGCCAATCATCTAAACGTTAATATTACCAATATCTGTACATTTTGTATTAATATAGTCATAAGGAAGGTTTTGTCCAGCTAGCACCTCGAATCACAGCACTGTGCGTCGCGCGGATGCGACGAAAATTGTGGTGCGTGGAGTTAACCTTTATGTAGCCAACCAAAATAATTATTTCAAAACTTTTGTATTTAACATGTTTGCACGGATTCTCATTTCATGACTATAAACTAATATATTAGCAAAGCATGGACATTCAGAGAAATTTTGTAATATTTTTAGAGGAACATTAACAAGTTGTCGGAAGAAATGCGGTAAATGGATACCCCCGGTTGACTACATAAGGGTTAAGGGGGTTGACTCGTTTCCAGGATTGCAATTGTTCTCATTTCTCAATAATGCAAAGATGGGGCTTTTCAGTAGTCGAAAGCGCTAGATAAAACATCAATCTAGGCCGCGATCGTCCTGAAAAGTCCTATTTTTACGCCTAGTAAACGTAAAAAAAAATAGCACTTTCGAGGGCGATTGCGGCCTCGATAGATGATTTATACAGCGCTTTTGACTACTGAAAAGCCCCATCTTTGCATTATCGAGAAACGAGAAGGCGCGTGCTGTCGAATAATGCAAAAAATTACGCCTCGTAACCGTAAAAATAGTACTCTCGAGGGCGATCGCGGCCTCGATTGATCTTTTATCTAGCGCCTTTGACTACTGAAAAGCCCCATCTTTGCGTTATCGATAAATGAGTCTACCCCCTTAAGGGAGGCACGAGAACACCGGAGGAAAGAAACTATGTAGATTACCGAGCAAGAGAAGCTTGACCTCGCTGGAGGCCCGTTCGCCATCGGCTCTCAGATCCTTGTCGATCTTCTTCGATCTCTCCGCGGCTTCTTTCTCGCCGGTGGTGCTCACCGCGCAGCCCATCCTCGCCGATGGTCCTCTCTCTCTGTTCACTGGAGGAGAAAGAACGGGGCACCATGCACGGCGTCTCTCTGTTCACGGAACCCTCGGAACACACCACGGTTGCTTTTACTCGACCACGGTCCTGGTCCCTCGTCTAATGACACTTGTTGCACGGACGTGTGGGAACCGCCCGCACGCGGTTGCCCTCGCATACACGCACCGAATCGGACACGCACCCGCGCACACTGGCACGCAGACGTTCCCCTTTGCACTCCCGCGTATTATCTAGCGATACGTGTATGCATATGTACGTACACGGCCGGAATGTATAGATACATATATTTCCCTCAAGATTTCGTTCGACGAGAAAGCGGAGAACGATGACAATGGCCCGAAACTTGCGCTCCGCGCACACACAATCAACCCCGAGAACGATAATATCTATGACCGGCACCGATTCTTCGACTTGCTCCAACTTGCTCTCTCGTAAGTCCCTCGGCGAAGCAGATGTATCCGCTAGAAACACCGCAGGACACGGCCAGGATTCGTGGAGATCTTTCGATCGTGATCCATGAACCAATCCTGTCCCAATCTACACCGATGCCCCGACCAATCGCGAGCGCCACCTCCGTCAGGCCCGCGCAATCCTTTTGGCGCCATCTGACGCAAGAATCGAGTTATTCGACGGATCGATTGGTACACAGAGATCCCTCTCTGCGTTGCAGTTCGCTCGTGACCCAATGTTTGGGCCCGCGGGCCCTTAGAACATATAAATCTATAGACACGGATAATAGGCGACAATAATTCTGCCGTTGCAAGGACACCGTATGTCGCAATTTCACGAAATTTGAGTTTACGCATACATTTAGCTTTATACCGTTTATAAGAACCACTTATTTCTTATTTTCAGATCGGCCGCGAACTTTTGCAATTATCTAATATCTATTCGTACGATCCTGCGTTATAAACGATGACGGAGGGACGCGTGATAGACTTAGTAGGATCGTCGGTACTCGGACCCTGATCCAATTTCATTCAATTGCCGGGCTTGTCGGGTTGGTCTATTTATAAGTTCCATTCGTAACAACCTCATTGGTTTTAGAATATCGTCGTGTACTTTCCAAAATTCAGTTGTAATTAGTTGACAATATGGCTGTCACCGCGACGACGCCTCCCGTTTCGGGAATAATTACGCTGAACGGCAAAAAAGAAAGAACGAAGAAAAGGACCGCATAGGGTGCCGACGGACAAACCTCGAACGCGAAACCCACCAAACCTGTAATAGCACTTGATTTCTATTCAATACGGACCTCGAGGGTCCGTGCCGGAAACTGCATAGTACCTGTTAAGTACAAGGGCTCGCATAATCTGCGCTCGCTCGATGTTTTGTTCAATATTTCCCGATTTGTTAATCCTCAGCACTCGAGTGGCGACTCAGAGAGTCACCGCTAAAAATTGCTGTACCATTATTCAAACTATATTGTTTACATTATTAAATACGTTGGTGTCCAATCAATTATCAATGGACAGCGGATTTTATGCATTTACGACAAAAATGAGTAGTTGTAATTTAAAATAGTATACACATTAGAAGAATTTAAGAATACTCTCTTATATTATTTTCAACCCACTAAACATATTAAAAAGGAAAATAAATTTCCATTTCGCCCCAGTTTGTTGCAATTCAGGTAGAAAATTTTTATTTTTATAAAAAGACTTATATCAGTGATATAATGGAATGGAATTATTCTGGATCGGAAGAAATGCTTGATTTTCGAGTTAACGTAGCTCCGAGAGCAAAGGGTTAACATTTTAGCAACCGGGAGCTTATTAATGATAACGTTAAGCATGATTCGAAACTTGCAGCATCAAGAACGCTATGAAACGCAATGGATCAGCGAGAGAATACCTTGAGATTCCTTACGTCGCGCGCGCAGGACATCGAAGTTTGATGAATCAAATCATGAAAAAAAATTCATACCCGAAGCTTTCCGATTACAGAGATTAACACGATCCCATCCGAGTAGAATACAATACCAATCGTTGTCTTTTTTTCATTTCACACGCCTGTTTGTACACTTAATCGACGTCCTACGATCGTCCTTTCGAATCAGTCGAATCGGTGAGTCTCTTCGGGGTCGGATGTCTTATCGGTGCCTGAGCAGGATCATGGGATTCTTAACAATTCTCGTGAGTTGGAAAAAAAACCCTATAGATTATAGAAAACATTATATCTTCGCGAAATTTTTGTGGTATCAGCTTCTTCTCGGTTGCATCGTTCTCAACGTTCATGTGCACGGATCGGTGAACGACTATTTCGGTGAAAAGCTCAGTCAGGCGAAAATCGAGATAGCGAAGCTCTACTTTCAAGAAACACTGCCAGGTAAACGCGAAAAGAATCAATAAACAAGCTTAGAGAGACCTGTACGACGAATAAGCTTCGTTATCGAAGATCGGAAGAAAATGTATGATTTTCTGGTGTGTGTTGGCTTTACAGTTCCAAAGAAACTGTACAAAGTGCAATGGGATCGTCTGTGGCAAGAGAGCCTCGGCAATCAGCAGCTCTTCGTGGCGACCACCTTGAACAAAATCCTCTACGTCCAAGGGAACCGCGTCGCAACGTTCTCCGTAGATTCGCCTCCTTCCAATCAAACCTCAATGGCGGAACTCCCCTCGTGGCGCGGCAATGGTCGCACGAGATTCGTTAGAGTATGCAAAATAAATATCGAGTTGTCTAAATCGGACTGTTTACAGGAACAAATCTGGCGAAACCCTCAAGATTCGCTCAACGCTAACCGTACCACGACCGGTTTCACATTGTTTATTTTATAATTATTGAAATTACAAAGATACTTCCATCAGAAATGATTGGATGAATTTCTTTATTTAATCACGTATTATTATAAAAATGGTGAAAAATCGAAACAGGTTGAGTCTTGTCATTTTTATAAAACAATGTGTATCCGACACATTTTGTGGCCGGTACGGTTAACGTTAAATGGTCCTTTAAATGTTGTTAACAGTTCCGTCCGGGATCGAAGAAGATTAGCGGCTCTTCTACCGAAAGTAGTTTCTTCTTGGTTTCCCTTTGTTTCTACAAGAGTCGCCGCGTTTGCTCCACCGACAAAAGCTCGTGGACGCCTGGAAGGGCCAGCTTAGTTTGGACGAAACGACTAAGTTGTTCGCGTCGAAGTCTTCCAGGCGTTCCTCAACAATTCATCAGCTCCCCGACTAGTCTGGTTGAGCGGTTGATGACTCGCCGATGGTTACCACGCTCACAATAGGGTACCGTTCACACCCGGAAGCCTCGCGCGGCTCGAACAATACACGATTCCCATTGTCTTCTATTCGTACGGTTCTTAAATCCCGGTTCACCCGAATGAGGATGGTGGATTAACATTGATCTCCCGCGTCACAATCGAATCGATGTTCACAGAGCACCGTGTGGAAAGCCGTGCTCTATCTGCTGATTTGTTATGAAACCGGCTCGTGCAGTTTGTACGCGGGAGCGGAAGACCAGCAATTAAAACACCGACAGACTATTCGACACCAGGCTCACCCCGTGGACGCCAGCTTCTTCGTCAGACAGAACCGACTCTACCTCGTGGTGGCCGATAATTCGGGCCAGTACACTGTTCCGTCTGTGTAAGCTCTTCCCATTTAACCGTAAAATTTTATCTAGCGCTTTTGACTACTGAGAAACACCATCTTGGCATTGTTGAGAAATGAGAAGGTGCATCCCGCACCCTTGCAATTCTGGAAACAAGTTTACCCTTTAAGGGGGTGTTCGAAGGATTCCTTTGAACTCATAAAACTAACGCAGTTACAGGCGTTTAAAGAGTATACGTATCAGTTAGATTAACTGATAGGGAATTTTGTGCCCCGTGCTGGCTACGATACGCTCGATCACGAAACACTTTGAATCGTCTAGAATGAATCGCATAGAACTCAGAAATCACGGCGAGGGGTACAAGATATCCTAGTATCGGTGAAACTAGGCATGTTAAATGAAACCATCTGAACCGTCGTCCAGAATATATCATTGGAGAGGCACGCACATGGATAAGGTAGCGGAAGCGATGACCACCGCAGCTGTATCCGTCACCACGTTTAAGCACAAACATTCGACGATTATAGTGTTCGCACAGAATGACCGGCACAACCCAAACATCGGTACCATGGTGTACGAGTTTAAGGAAGACAACGCGGATGCGATTCAATTCCTGCAGACCATCAATCCCGTCTCCGTTCATCATTACAACCACGCGGGCTATAGTTTCATTCTTTTGCTGAACGAACGTGGACCCAGCAACCTGTTTTGGTGGGACGGTTCGTTTTTCTCTTTCATCGTTTATTTGTACACCATCGAAACGGGTAGGGAGACACTTCAGGATTGCTTCTTCCAGGACAGGAATTGCTGAATTGGCAGCAGCTCGATGAGATCGATGCGTCGAGCTTGGTCCGCGTAGTGACCGTCAACGATGATACTTTCTTCATCGTAGCTGACACCGTAAGCTTCTTCGCGCAGCCGTTGCTGCTTGTCGAACCTACGATCGGAGAAATATATGACACATTCGGACGGAAACCTTTGTAGAAAATGATTTATTCTTCCATGCTTTATCGTTAGACCGCGGATCTTTGTGCATTTATGACTTACGAAAATTTTCAAAGAACGCTAGAATGTAAAGTTCCACAGAGTTTATTACAATTTTCATTTCTTTCAGATCTGCAATGGCTTCTACTATTGAAAATAACATTTTATTTTATTCCACTTTCATAAAATTCGTCTAGAAAAATTGAAAATTTCATACACATCCGCAGTCTATCATTTTTTTTTGTACGACATACGACAAGTACATTCAAGTTTTCCGATCCCAGGACTCGACGAACGTCTGCCGAACGTTCCACAGCTAGAAAACCGACTATAAAACGAGTGTCGTTCGTTGTAGAATCATCTGAGACTGTACAAGTTCGAAAACGCATCCGACTGCACTCTGTTGAGTTCGAAGGAGTTGCCCGATGCAGAAACGGTGATCGAAATGGAGGCTCGAACGGAGGAGAGTAGAGTGTTTATATTGCTGGTTACCACGGACCAGGATGTCGATCTTTGCGTGAGCTCCTGGGAGTTCGACATCAAGGAGATCCTTTCCGGTTCGATCCGACCCGCACTGGTCCACGCGCTCAATCTAGCTGTCCATTAATATTTTAGTACTATTTGAAAGTTTAAAAGTATAGTAATTTAGGTCGTTCGATTCGTTATGATATCAGCTACAATATTGTGAAGCCAAAAATACATTTTACTTTTAAAAATTCAAGGTGACTTCAATTACTTATGCATTAAAAATTGCTTTTTTAATTTGTAGACTGCTGAATGCTGATTAAATTTTGTTTAAAACATTTTCTTCTCAGATTATAAATAAACATTTTATAAATCCTATTTGTCACCGAAAAAATTACCTCGTTTCTTATCGATATCCTGGAGAATCTATTTAATATTACGTGTCCATTTTGGTTTCAAATGAATAGTATTTGTCTATATTTAGAGTATATCTTGTGTACTAAGATTTAATATATATATAATTTCTTGATATAACAATAGTAATGATATCTTCTGAGTTCCACGTTGTTGCCCATTGTATCAAAGTGCATTATTATCACCGTACTTTTCTCTATAAAATCATGCAAAAATCACATCCCACTCGGTCCCACTACACAAGTTATTATTGTTTAAAGCGTATGTGTCACCTGAATTGCGGCCGTACTTCTGGCGTGGCGCGCGACGCGTTAAGATTTTATACAATTCTTTTAAAATGAGTGTCAAACGTTTCGTTTCTACCTTCGTTTCGACCTAAATTACTATATCATCAAACTTTCAAATAGTGCTAAAATATTAATGAACAGCTGGATCGAGCGCGTGGACCAGTGTGCGACCTCTAGAAATCTCCGAAATCGAACGAGAAGGCAATCGATTAAAAATATTATTTCCAGGAGACTCGACCGAGGAGCCAGACGTTCTATGGCAGCATTTATCAAACCTGGTGAAAATACTGGAGCGAAGACTACCGCTCATACAGAAATCAGAGTCCTCGTGGCCGTCGTTGTATCCGGCGAATGAGAATGTCACCATTTCCGATCCCCTGATAATTCCAAATTTGATTTTAGAATCAGGAACCGTCGGTCATATCAATGTTCATACCTCGGAGGACGCCCTTGCACATCACGAACTCGAGGAAGGCTTAAGAAATCTTACTCTCGAGGTCGATAGCACCCTGACAGCGTCGAAGAACCTTTTATCCGCATCTAGGAATTCTTCAACCGGGAATGACAATGTTGTCATCGAAGACGGTGACTCCACGGAGATGTGTGTCGAGTCGAGTACAACCGGAAGTTCCTTAACTCCTTTGAATGGCTCGAATATCAGTGTGCAGAACGTCGAAATCGAATCCCTCTGCGGGATTCCGTTCCAATGTGAGCTCGATTTTTCTTATCAACGTGTTCAATTGTTTTTCCAACGCGTACAAGAACTAATTATGACCGAATGTTTCAGACTGGGTACTGAAAAATCGTTCCTCCGGAATCGACATAAATCTGGAACCGAGCGAAATTGTATTTTCGAACGATACTGTACACTTACGATCGAACGTTTCCTTGACAAACTTGAACGCGAAAATGATAAACGACGTCGACGTCGAACAGTTCCTCGACGAATTGTTTGTCGTCGATAAAAAGCAGAAAATAAAAGGTAATCCGTTTACCTCGCGCGCAAGTATCCCAAGCGTTAGAAGCTTTTAATATTCATATTCAATTCTTCCAGGCAACCTAAAGTATAACGATGTGCTGCAAATTTACAATCTCACGGCGAAGAGGTTGAACAATCAGTCGGTAGAGAGTTATATGACCACGAGAACTAATCAGACGTTTGATCATTTCGAAGCGAAGTCGCTTCAGCTGGAACATTTGATCGTCGAGACGATCAATGGCGTTTCGATCTCCGAGGCTGCGAGGAAATCCCGTCGAAACGTCATCAAAGGTAACCCGTAAAGTGAAACTCAAATGAAATGAGGACGCATTCGTGCACGTGTAATAATTAGACTGCGGATGTTTATCCACTTTTCAATGTTTATAGGCAAACTCTGAGCAAGCGAAATCATGCGAAATCTTGTTTTCAGCGGTAGTAGTCTTTGTAGATCTGAAATAAATAAAAATCATACTAATTTCTAGAAGCCATAAAAATGCATAAAGATCCACAGTCTAGAAATAATACACGTGTATCCGTGTACTTGAAATGACACGCACTAAAGTACGTGTACGTAAATACACGTGTTCAAAACCACGATTTTTAGAATCTACTTATATGTAGTACAATTCATTCCATCTCTACTTGTTACCGACGATCTACTGTTGGCAGGACAAGTAACAATCGGGAAGATACACGTAACAGAGGAGCTGATGATGGACGTTAAGGTCAGGCGACCGGAGAGACAGCTTCAAATATATTTCAACATTACCGTGCAGGGCGATATGAGGATAAAAGCGCTCGACATACTCAGCGACAGTAACCTGCTACTAGACAGCGAAGAGGTGCAGCTGGACGATATCGACAGCTTCTGGACAAAATCCACCGATCAGATCATCAGGAACGATGTGATTTTCGAGAATAAAGTAACAATCGATCATCTGCTGGCGGATCGTTTGAACGGGTTCACCGAAGATGAGTTCCTCTACACTACCGCGACCGCTATTCCGGAATCGTTCGGACATATTCGATTCGAGAACGTCGAGTTCGACGATCCGATTTCCGTGAACATCGGGCTGTTCAACGACGATCCCGAAACGTTGATAATTCGGAACGAAGTGCACGTGGAACAGCTTCGTGGAAACAAGCTGTTCGTCGAGCGTTTCAACGGCCTCCGCGTGTTCGACATATTGAATAATCTACAGCCGGTTAATTTCTCAAAACGTATGAACTTCGCCGCAATCCAAGCGAGACAGGTCAACGTAGATCAGCTGAACTTCCAGTCCATCAACGGCCAAGAGAGCGCTGAGTTTTTCTCGCGCAACGAAAACGATCGGAACAATCGGGTGAACAACTCTCTAAAGATCCCGGAATTTCGCGCCAAGAATCTGTTCGTCGAGAGGATCAATGACATCGACATGAAGAAACTCGAATCGCTACGGAATACTACCGATTCTAGGGACCTGGTGGTAGAAGGAGATCTGACGGTGACACGCAACTTAAGGGTCAACCTAATCGACGACCAATCGGTCGAGCTCTATCTGAGAAACTTGGCCAAAGAAGACATTGTATGGGATCTAGACGAGACCATCGACGAACTGATTGTACAGAATGCGACGCTCAAATCTATGAATGGCCGGGACGTGCATAATTTCTTTGAGGGTATTCTGTCGAGAACGAAAGAACAGATCGTGCCCGGCCAATTCATTTTTAATCGAATGTCCGCTGGCAACGTCGTTGCCAGGTTCATCAACGAACGAGAAACCTCGAAATTACAGTGGATCGACGAGCCGCTGTTTCTTACCGGAAACATCACGTTCGACGAACTACTCGTACACGATGTCACGACCAAGATTCTGAACGACGAGGACGTCCGCGAGGTATAGTTTCTCTAGCGTATGTTCTTCCGCCGTCGTGTGATTTTGTTTTAGAAATATTCGATTGTCGCGTATGAAATGTCCAATTTAAAATCTTTTCAACAACCTAATAATTCCCATCGTTTCAGCTGTACGAAAGTTTATCGATCGTGTCGGCGACGACAATCGGAAAGTTATCGGTGGACGGAAACGTTACCTGGGACACAGCTTCGCCGAGCTCGAGCTCGTTGACGTTCTTATTCGAAAACGCAGTGACCAAAACCACAGCTCAAGATATTCACGGCAAGGTGGTGTTCGACGAGGCTGTGTCGATGTCGGCTGCAAAGTTAGAGCTGAGAGAAATCGACGAAATACGCGATATAGTTACCGACGCGGTGAAAGACAACGAGAATACTATCCAGATATCCGGAGAGAAGATCTTCGCGAATCACTTAACGATCAACAGTCTATCGGTAGTCGGCGATGTGAAGATCCCAATCGTTAACGACGTCGATGTCGTCGAATTTAATAATTCCGTGGCTCGAAAGGATCAGGACGAAACGATCACCGGTGCCCTAACTTTCCTCGAGGAAGCAGCGATCAATGAGCTGTATGTGAACGACAGTATCCACGATGTACCTTTGGAAGGACTGGTTTTGGCGACCGATACTCTACCTCCTAACGTGCACTTCAAACATCTCTTCGTAATGAACGATGTATATCTGAAGAATCTTGATGGTGTGGACTTCGATGAGTTCTTGGAGAATCGAATAACTATCCACAGAGACCATGATATAGCTGCTGATGTGACGTTCAATGGGATCGTAGAAGTAACAGGTTCGTTAGTTTCGTTAACGCTAGGTTTACGGAGCAGCTGTTGATTTTTCGATGGGAATTGTGCTAGTTACTTTATAAAAATAACAAGAATGCATATGTAACAATATTGTTTGCCAGTTTTTTAACCGTTCGCCGTACCATTTGCTTTACGGTTACAGTGATTGAAACGTCTTCATCCCGAAAAATGTCGTAGAACGTTTGTATGGCTACATTTTTATTTTGATACTTAAATATTGATTGCAAACGAATCAAATTTTATTTCGTCTAAGAAGAAACACAATAACATTCGTATTTGTTAGACTGCAAACAAAATATTGATTGCAAACGAATCAAACTTTATTTCATCTAAGAAGAAACACAATAACATTCGTATTTGTTAGACTTTGTTAAAATCTTTATGACGAGTCTAACGGGTTAACAATTTATACCCAAAGTAATACATTTGTTGAGTAATTCCTCGTGAATGCATCTTCTTAAAAATATTAAAACCCGTCATTGTAACAGGTCCCGTAAACCTAGCGTTAAAACGATTCGTTCAAACTTAGCATCGCTTCTTAAAAGTCCTGTTTGAACCGCCGCGCCGGTAGGTGATGCAACGGTGGCGAGGATCAACGGAATAGATCCTTCCGATTTCGTCCTTGATGGACTGGCGGAGACACAGTTTATATCCGGTTCGAAAACCTTCGCGGAGAATGTTCGTGTGGACGGCGACATTCGAGCGCAGCTGATAAATGGGCTAAATCTATCTTCGGAGTACTCGGGCGGTATCCTGAACGACGAGGACGCGGAGATCGTTGGAGATTTGGTGAGATTAACACGTGATAAATCGTCTGGATCATGTTTCGAGATCATATTAGAAAAAACCTCTGAATGGTCCCGTGGTTTCAGGTTTTTGAGACGGAAGTCAGAGTCCCGGAAGATGTAACAGTTTCTGGACTGGTGAACGGGATGAGTTTGAGCACGATCCTTGAGGAATTGAAAGAGAAGACGCAGCATACGCTTGAAGCGCTGAAATATTACGAGACGGCGATAAAAGACGGTATCGAAGGGTCCTCGCGAATCTCTGAAAGGCTGCGGAACATCTTGTCGTACGTAGAGTTTGAGAAGAATTTGAAGATCGAAGTGCCCAACGTTAAAGCGGTGGACGTGATTTATTACGAAGACGTCACGAAGTTGAATATGTTTGGGGAAGAGGCTGGACCTCTTTGTGGTCTGCCGAGCAATTGCTCCTGTCCAACCGAGTACGTGGCTGAACTGAGGAAGGATGGTTGTCGAGTGTGGAGGACGAACAGCTCGACGATAATACGAAACTACCACGAGCCGTATAGCACCTTCGGTGTAGATGTAGTAACAAATGCAGTCTCGAGTAGTCTCGAGTGTACTTCTACTAGTAGCGAGGATGAGTTCACGACGATTTCGTGGATGAAGCCAGGAATTATGGACACTGGAGATGTTCTGGCTAATGTGAAGCAAGATCCCACCAGGATAAAGGGATTTGTCAAGGACGCAGCGGTCTTCATGAACCACAACAGTATTGATTCTCATTTTTCGATAATACAAACATGGGGTTTTTCAGTATTCAAAAGATTAATCTAGGCCGCGATCGCCCTTAAAAGTCCTATTTTTACGTTTACCGGCCTTATGAACCACATTTACCAGCTTTATGTTTCCGAATAATGCAACTTACGCCTCGTAACCGTAAAAATAGGGCTTTTGAGTACTGACTTGGCTGAAAACCCCATCTTTGCGTTATTCAATCCTGGAAAAACAAGTTTACCACCTCAACCTTCGGATCAGTAGCTATTCTAGTAGAAGCAATGCAAAGACTAACGTGTCTAGGAAAGTTAGTAAATAATGCTGCAAACGACCCTGAGGGTCGACGATTCTGTACTTGTTGAAAAGATCAGTTGTCCGAGGGTTAATCGGATCGAGTGGTTCTTCGGGGCTCAGTCCGGTTTACCATCCCTTCGCGTGACCTCTTGACAGGTGTTGGGCTAGAAAGTAGCACTTCACCTTTACTTATCCAAGGCCACCTTCTTTCGCAGAGAACAGCTTACATCTCCGACTGCTTTCAGACGCAGCTTACGTAGTTCTGGCGATCTACTACGACACTCTACTACGGCACCAGTCCCAAACAACTAACTCCGTTGTCTACAAGATCGACTTCGACGCCAACTTGCTATCATTGCACCAAGAGCTTCCTACCGACGGTGCCTGGGATATTGAAGTTTTCAGAGCAAACCATCATGACGTGTACCTGCTCCTGGCTTGCTCCGGAATCTCTAAACTGTCTTTTTTGTACAGACTGAACGGAACTACGTCTCAGGTAGAACAATATAATAAAATGTCTAGTTGTCGCTAATACCGTTAACAATGCGTTCTGTTCAGTTCGAGGGTTTGAGAATATTCGAAGGCAGATCGCGCAACGCGAAAAGCATCATTCAAGAGGACGACGTATTCGTTTTGCTTGACAATTGCGATACCAACGCGTTGAACGTGTTCCGCTACGAATCGAAGTTCGACAATTTTTATATTTATCAGAGTCTTTTCCATGATTCAAGGATTGACGCGGTTGAGTGTTTCTATGCGGATGGTGAGCATCTACGTTATCTAAAACGGTTCATTAAGAGTAATAGTACCGACCACAAAATGTATCGGATATACATGTACAGAGTATAAAAATACAATTTTATTTCAGAGTTCGGTAGAAGCGACGCCTTCGTCATCGTCGCGACAGAAAACGGTCAATTTTACATCTACGAATACATGTACGCACAGGTACGTTTCCATCAGATTGTTTCACACAGAGTATTTCATTCGGATTCAATCTTCTACATATAACGAAACAATCGGTTACAGAAGTTCCAAAGAAGAGTGCATCACCGAATAAATGATCTGCAAACGATGGTGCCGTTTTACCATGATGGGAAACGTTATATTTTTACGGGCACAAGCAGCAACAGCACAGTACTGAGGATCGTGGAGCAAGGGCCCAACGAACATTTTTACGATAGTCCTATTAATCGTTTATAGTCTATTATAAACAGTATTTATTTATATTTTCTAAAAGATAGTAATGCGCAAGGCTTCTGTTAACTATTTCTTTTAACAATAAACGAGCATTTATAACACAGAATAAGAATATTATTATTAGACAGCGGATTTTATGCATTTATGACAAAAATTAGTAGATACAATTTAAAACAGTAAAAACGTTAGAGCAATTTAAAAATACGATTATATCATTTTCAACGTATTAAACATGTTAGAAGACAGAATAAATTTATATTGCATTCCAGTTTGTTGCAATTCAGGTAGCAAA
This sequence comes from Lasioglossum figueresi, assembly GCA_028455805.1. Classification (NCBI taxonomy): domain Eukaryota; kingdom Metazoa; phylum Arthropoda; class Insecta; order Hymenoptera; family Halictidae; genus Lasioglossum; species Lasioglossum figueresi. The sequence continues at coordinate 3,919,598 of CM052202.1, read as the reverse complement.
TTTTTATTTTGTATACAGATTCGCTGTCTAATTATTTCCATATATTTCCATACTGATTCGATATCCTATCGTGCCAATTTTTGTGTCACTCTTGCAGCAAATTAATGAGCGATATGATTTTTATTTCAACAATAAACAATTTTTTTAGGAATAAAATGTCTTTCGATGATTTGTCAGTACAGCGAAGTATCTTGAAAAAGAAATTGAAAAAAGAATCGGTTAGATAGTTTGATAAATAAACATTCCACATGATTAATTATTTTCAACATACTTGTATACAAATAGTAGAATTCAACGTGGTACGCGAGCTCCCTCTTCGAGTCTGACAGGAGTTCGATCCTGGCTCGATCCTGAAATGCAGCTCGTAACTGTAACTAATGTAAATTGATGAGCAGAAGTAAATAAAGCATCGTACACGATCCTAAAGAAACGAATGGATGTATTTTCTAAATATTCGGGAAGTATTTCAGCTATAAAAATCGGATGGTCCTGTATTGAAACGAATTTTGTATGAACCGAATTGCGCCAGTGCGATTCCAATAGGACGAGATTTAGTATGATTAATAACTATATAGGCTCATTATCGCCGGGAGAGAAATTTCTCGGTGCGAAATAGATGGTATATAGAATCACCACGTGACAATTTGATGAGAGTTCAGTTTCGTATTGGCAAACATCTCTGGCGCGAAGATATAACACTTATCACCACGAGTTCCCTAACCGACGGGATACGAAGCGCTAAGCAGTGATGCCAGAATCGTGGAATCGTGAAACTTTCCCCTCCTGCGGCTCGGCCAAGGCTCAGCCGGCTCGGCCTCCCACTCTGGCCTACCGTCGTCGCACGTTGCCTTTACTGCGCACGCGTCACACACGAACGTACCTCTACTCTGCTGTGTGAGTGCCTGTTCGATACACGCGCGCTACACACGCAAGCGTACCTCTTCCCTGTCCGTGTGAACTGCCTGTTCGACGTTCGATTGGTCGACAAGCGTTCCTCCGAATTTCACGTTATCGTTGATTCGACGCATGAGTCGATAGCGCGCATATTCGATTCCCGGCGTGGCGCGGAGCACATTTTGCTTCTAATAACTTCTGATCTAAAGAAGATATCAAAATGAAATTCGGACTAAATTTTTTGTCGTTGAAAAATCGGGTTTGATAATGTATACATAAATATATCTTTTATTTTTTAAATAATATTTTCGTTGATTATTAAGGTATAGCCGAATAAGATGGTTAAAAGTGCTCATCCAAATTGCTTTTTAATCAGACCGTGTTCAATAAAAAATTAGACCTTTTCAAACTTTTAATAATCAAAATAATACTATGTAGATATCTTCGAATATTTCGAAGGTAATTTCAACGGCGCCGATTGGTGCAGCGGCTATTGTCTCCGACCAGGTACGAATTCTGGTCAGATCAATTTTTTTTTTTTCGTTAATCAGATGCTTTTTCGCTTCCTAACCATATGATTGTTGTTAAACCATTGTGAAAACATTTTTTAACTATGTTTTAGACTATTTTAAAATAATTTTTCGGAAAAATATTTTTGGAATTCTTTCGGCCTCTAGTCATTTACAGACTGTATTACAGCTCTACTTAACATTTTTTTAAATCTTTTATCTTTACTTCGGACTTCTTTATCTTCTTTCCTCGTAGCTCGCGTGTATCGAACAGGCACTCACACAGCAGAGTAGAGGTACGTTCGTGTGTGACGCGTGCGCAGTAGAGGCAACGTGCGAAGACGGTAGGTTAGAGTGGGAGGCCCAGCCGGCCGAGCCTTGGCTGAGCCGCAGGAGGGGAAAGTTCCACGGTTCCACGATTCTGGCATCACTGCCGCTAAGGTTTCCTTTTTCGAGCAAGTGGCAGCCATTGAATCATATTGAGGTTTTTCCAGTTGTTGCTGCGCGACATCACGCTCGGTTTTGAAGGTACATACACACGTGAAAAACGAAGTGTAGACAATCTTTTTTTTTATCCGCAACACCGTCGAAAAATCGCACGTAATCGTCGACTTAAAATGTATCTTGTCAATGCACCATGATTTGTCGAATTTGATAACTTATTGTACAGTTGACTAATAATCAGACGTATTTCTTGTGATCGAGATAGGCTAAAAATATTCTTATCAGACTCTGCATTTATTCTAATAGAATTGGTGTCGTTCAATCGCCTTTCGTTTTCTCCGGTATATTTGTGGATGCGATATTTGTTCTTTTACTTTAATCGGTATAATTATAGTTTTCTATCGATCGTATTTGTTGTTAATAAAATTGTTAATGCTTTCGGCGCAAGGGTTCGATCAAACCCATGATTCGCCGAAAGCATTAACAATTTTACTAATCAGTATACTTCGTCTTTCCACGAACATTATTTGTTGCCGAGAGACCGTGTGTGTAGAGGTTATGTCACGCGTCAAGGAATATTCTGTCGTGTTCTGTCGTGCATTAGTCTGATGCCTGTTTTTGCCTTATTTTTTAGATTTAACAATTCTGTCGAGGCAGTGATGGCTGTCAAAGGAGTGGTCGCAGCAATTGTTCAGTTTCTAACCCAACAATTGGGGGATGGAGACATCACCGAAGAAGCTAGAGAGAGTCTCGAAGTAGCGATACAATGCTTGGAAAGCGCGTATAACGTGCAAGCCTCAGATACTCCAACAGATTTTAATTTACTCGAAGTTTACAAAAACACAGCCCAGCCTGCGAAACCTCCCGTAGTACAGGAGGCCACAGCTGATGCAAAAGCGGAAGCAGAAAAATTGAAAAACGAAGGAAATGCTTTCATGAAGGCTGAGAAACACCAAGAAGCTATTGCTAACTATACAAAGTATGCAAAATCCAAATACAAGGAATAGACACAACATTCTTCTATTTCTAACGACTGGTTCAGTTTACTATTAAATTCAATCATTCTAATATGTATTACTCGTCTTAGAGTACTTTCGGATAGCTTGATTAAAGATTTAATCATGCTGTTAGGACAGCAAAAGTTTTAATAGAATGCATACCATTAAAATATTTTTTGTTTAGGGCAATCGAATTGAATCGTGCGAACGCAGTATATTACTGCAACCGTGCGGCGGCGTACAGCAAAATTGGCAATCATCAACAAGCAATTGAAGATTGCAATACTGCGCTGAGCATCGATCCTACTTACAGCAAAGCGTACGGTCGATTAGGATTAGCATACTCTAGTCTGGATAAACATAAAGAAGCTACAGCTAGTTATCAGAAAGCTTTAGAAATGGACCCTGATAACGAAAGTTACAAGTACAATTTGGACGTGGCCGAAGATAAATTAGCAGAAGTAATTGCATCCAGTCCTAATCTCATCGACATGATGGATCGCGCGGTAGCCAATCCATCTGTCCTTAATTTAGTGAGGAATCTCATAAGAGAAAGCGTAGAACAAGGGGGTGGACAAACGGATGCATTTATCGAAACGTAACTATCCTGTTATAATTTCTGTGTGCATGATAGTTTGAGAATATCGATTATATTTTAATATTTTTTCAGTGGTCAACAAGTAGTACAACTAATACAAAATTCCAATCCGGATTTGATCGAATCCTTGATACGACAAATTGACAGAAACCTAAACGATCCTGAACCACCGCAACAGAATTAAAACAACTGTGATTGTATAATGTTATAAAAATTCGACAAAATTGGAAACAACTAAGTTGATTCGCAGCATGGAATAGTTACAGAATAATGCGTAACATTCATTCGCATGCTGAGAAAAAGCGACAAGTTATAACTAAAGTCAGATTATCATGGTCTTAAATCGATATTCATATGCATATATACTATAAAAAAAATTTCCTTTTACATTATCTATTGCATAAAACCGAATAATTTATCTTTTAGATACGTACGGCGTGGTATCATATGCAAAAAAAATTCGGTGATAATGATCAGAAAGGGATAAATATTTTCTGGATAGGACGACTCTCTAAAGGCATACGGATTACTATTACTATTCATGCTGTATAACGTGTCGTTAGATATCTATTTTTAATTTTTCCTAATTTGCACCGCGTTATGATAGATATTATCACTGTTTCTTTTAACAGTAATATTTTAGTACAATGAAACAACGCATAGTCGAAAGAATTGAAAATTAAAAGACATTAATATCAGTCTTCGTGATATTATCGCATACCTACATGCACATCAACATTTTGTTGTCTGAAACCGATGGAAAAAATGTATATCGATCAAAAAATATTGAAAAATTTACAAGATAACACTTCTTCCTTAATATTTGTACATGTATAGAAACGTACCAAATATACGACGAATCGAATCATTCTTTTCAAAATGTTTGTGTTTTACGTGACTATTTTATAATTGTCTAAAACTAGAAATATAATTTCATCTATGCATTACGAAATTAAACATACTTTTTCTTAAAGTAAAAAAAAGGGTGAATATAAAGAGGTATCGTGTTCGCTTATTTTCTTTTTCACCAATACATTCGTATACAATTCGTACATTTCACATATATTTTTATCAAATTTTGTGTTCGAAACTTCGAAACCGTATTAGCTAGTCGAAAAAAGTTTCTCGAAATTTTCTAATAATAGTGTCGTGACAAGTTAAATAATGATCAGCAGAAATTCATTTAAGGTCTGCGATGGCCCTGGTAGTTCATTTAAGGGTGAATAAATAAAACGACGGATCGAAGAAACTCGGGAATTCGAATTTCACGCCGCACGTATCCTTTTAAACTGGTAGCACGCGTACGCCAATTCTGTGTGCGTCATCCAGTGACATCATTCTTATTTGGCACTGAACAAAGCCCGCGTGTAAACACACGGGACATTTTTATATTTCGTAGTCTAATTTGTTTTCGGTGTACGTGTGCATGAATACGCATTTACGGGTGACTGCGAACGCCATACATCGTTCTCTCCTGTAGACGAGCATAGTCGACGATTAGCCGTTCTTAGCCGGTAAGTCTCCTTATCGTAACGCAATCTGCTGTCCCTAAATTTTGATGAACTCATCAGTCGTTCTCTGGCTACGAGTGCACTCGTGAGACACGAACGAGCTCGTGAAATTCGTATTCATTAAGGGCACATTCGTTCCCTTTCCCTCGGCTGGCTAAATTTAATTTTTCAGCCGCGTTTGTATTGTTCGTGCCTATACTCGGAAGTATTGGTTAGCTATACCGATCATCGGCCGCGTGAATGTATGTATGTAGTATTATAAATAACGCTTTAACTACAGTTACAATGCATCATGCCCGATCTTCTCTCTCCCTCTCTCTCTCTCTCTTTCTCTGTCTGCTTTTCTCCCTGTCCTTCTCTCGAAGCAACAGATAATTTCTTTTATTGAAAACGTGATAATTATGACGTGTCGTGAAGAGAATTTGACTTTTTTTCTCTCATTAACCACAGTAGTCAAAGAATTCGAAGCTGATATATACTCGACTGTTTCCCGTCGATTCGGCGTTGCTGATTTTCGCGTTTCCTGAAACGCTGGAAGACATAACCGCGATGTACCATTATTATTTACATATTTTCCAACCCTTTCCATCGTCCACCCACAAATACATGCACATCCGAGAAACATAATGCGTGCGCAAAGTCCCTCCACAGGTTCATGACGTGCGCGGGTGGCGCATGATTCGCCGGTTTCAGAGTACCGACCAGGAACGTATCATCCGACGGTATCAACTTGAATAAATTTTTTTTTGTCTTCAAAGAAAAACACTCGCCTCGTAGGAATCGTATTTATATCGATGACTGGAAAACGAACGTGCTTCGATCGGCTCTTATCTGAACGGATAATAACGGTCGATTTTTCTCCATGTATTTTCTAGACGCTTGATGTTGCGTCGATAGCACATTTTCATGTATTTCATGTTTCAGTTTTTTTTTTTTTCGTTTTCCCGAAATCCTGATCTATTCGAAATAGTTGTAGCAGCTCGACTTCGAATTGCGAGACACGTGTACGCAGACAAACGAATATTTTTTATGTTAATATGAATATATGTAGAAATATTTTTTTATTAATTCGTTTTCCCCGCTACAGGGAGGAATTTGTATTGTCGAGGAGCATTTATTGTCAAATTTCTGTTCGGAAGATCCTATATACTGAAAACGCGTAACATCTTAAACGTAGAAAATTGTTTAAACAATTTCACTGTTAAAGTACGGTAGCAAGATCTACCTTAATTCGCACGATCGATCATCGAGTATTAATAGTCGTGAAATACAACTGATAACGAGCCGTGAACCTCGTTCAAAACAATCCTCGAGCAAGAAAGAGAGAGAGAGGGAATTCGAGGGCGTTCTGTATGTTCGTGAGGTGGTCCACGGCGTAATAGGTACGCTCCTGAGCGTAGTGCCCCCCTTGCTGCTCGATTGCCGCACACTCAACAGATTGAGGTGTGGCCATCGAGGGCAGCCATTTTCTTGACTTTCTGTCGCTTAACATTTCAGGTAAATACGCAATTATTTCTTAAGTAATACTGATTGGAGCGGTGCGAGAGTGTGCTGTGCTGTGCGCCCGGGTGTTCGATAGGTGGCCCGTGATCGGTTCGTTAACACCGCGACCGGGAATATTGTGTGTGTCTGTCACAAGGAGGGAAAAAAAGGCCTCTCCTTCTCCTGTGATATAGAGAGAGGGCCGAGGGAGTGCCATGCGTTACGAATCCACGGCATCTTCGCACGACCACCGTTTCAGTTAGCATAGAAGCCACGCGCTGCTCGCTCGGGGCTGAATTCGATCGGTGATTTTGGATTAGCTCCGTATCGGATCTCGATTCTCTCGAGCTGGCTTTTAGATCAGTAAGTAAATCGTCCACCAGGCACTAGACCCCTGCGTCGCTGTCCTGTCGCACCCCTAGCGCCCCCAGCCTCCCCCTCTCGGTGCTCCGTTCGTTCCATACCCCCCCCCCTTTCCCCGCCCTCTTACCCCGTTACGCGGCAATGCACTTCCGGCTGTGCAAAATTCGGCAAAAAGCTCTCCGGGCCTCTCCTGTGGAAACTTGAGCAAAGAAGTGTGTCGCGGCTCTGACTTGACATTCCTGTCTGTTTCGGCGTCGTCATTGTCGTTGTCGTCGTCGCCGTTGCCGTTGCTGTCGTCGCCGCCGCCACCGCCGTCGTCGTCGTCGTCGTCGTCGTTGTTGTCGCCGTCGTTTTCGTCGTCGTTTTCGTCGTCGATTTCCACCCTGTCGTCGACCGACGTCTCCTATCTTCGATAAACAAAAGGTCGGTACGTTCTTTGACACGAGTCCGCGTTACTCTTCGCTTTTCGAAGAGCGCTCCACTTTATTCCTCTCTGTTGTTCACACGTACGTTTCCTCACCTTCGGAATGATTTCATCGGAATTTCTGTTCGGTTCCATAATCGTAGATGCCCAAACAAACGTACGGCGATCTCCCGTAAAAGATCGAGCTTTTATCCGTTGCGGGACCCTGTACAACGTGATTAGACATCGCCGAGAAAGATTATACAGTCTTTTCGAGGAATTTCGCGATCGCCTTTGTACGGGCGTAGCAGCGATTTTATGATCGGGTTGTACAAGATTCTACCGTATTTCGAATGCACTTTGGAACAGTATATGCTACTATAAATAATTGCTGCATCTGGCAGATGGCAATTCAAACGTTTCGACGGAGAGTTTCAATTTTTAGAGGAGTCCGAGCGAATACTGCATCTCTCTATGCAGCCTGCACTATTTGCAGTACAAAGATTAAATAGGTTGTGTTGTCGTACTGTTAACAACGCATGACCCGTTTCTCATTTAATCGACACGTACAGACTACTGTTTGTTCGCATCGCTTCCGCATACTAGATTATACTTTACGCTAAGGTTTCTGCTTATGAGCGAAAAATTTGACTAAGTGCTTTTAACTTTGCTCACATGGAATAATAATCTTTCTATATGGTCTGTGGAAGAAAAATTTTTGTGCTTATATCGTCGGATGTCTCTCGGCTAGAAGTAATCTTTCCATTTCCTATGTATATTATCGACTATAATCTGTAAAAATATGAGCATCGAATACCCAACACTGTGTCGTTGAAGGTATCGTTAACAATTCAAAGCTCCACGTTAAAGAAATTTTAATGTCAGCACCATGTTATGATATCTTATACTTCTTTCTTAATACTCATTTATATATATGACTGTTTGTTGATTGCTATCGAGTAATTATAAGATTTCATAAAGCATCTTATCTTCACACCATGCGAATGTTCTGCCTATTACGTTTAATTTACGCTTCCCAAAAATAATTTTTATCGAGTTCACTCAATTCTGGATAGTGCATGTTTCATACAAAAAGAAGATATTATTGACCTTATATGTTCATGCATGTTCTTTGGAAACATTTTCATTTTGTTCTAAGGCATAAGGTAAAGTCTTACTTGGTATGTTTCGCTATATATAGATCAAACAAATTTATATACAACTCTCTGCATCTATAATACTAAGGGCCTTCATGTTAGGGATTAAAGGCAAAGAAAGTAGTTTAGTTAGTAAGGTGTTCTTACTATTGCTCAGATTTATGGGTATTTGAATTGAAGTACCAAAATACTTACTCCAATCGGAGCATAGATTAGTAAAACTAGTAAAAGTTTTTTAATTGTCAGCAACAAAATTTATTCTTGAGTTATTTATGGGTTCATCGAATAAAAGGCCCTACCTTATGCATTCCATATTACATACAATTTAATTTAAATGTGTACACAGTAATATTGACTATGATAACATTAAATTTACATTATGTTTAGGCAATGGCAGACTCATAATGCCTTGTAGTATAAACGTTTTCAATGTATCCGAAGGAAAGAGTTAAGAATTGAAAAATTACATATGCGTCGTAGATCGAATCATCATAGATTTTATTTAATACTTTTACAGATATTTACAAGTACATAGCTATGACAAAAAAAAGAGATCTATACGCATACATATCAGACAATAATGATGTTTGTCTAGTACATGCAATTATCTCGCAGCCTCCTATCCATTCTAACATATAAAATGTCCACTTAAAACAGAGACGCTGAAAGAAAGACTAAAAACATGGGATGCAATGCGGGCCGATGCCTCGGTCCAGACGATACGGGGTACCCTGGATCAGGTACGACCCAGTCAATATCCTTTAAATCTTCAGCCCTCGTAGGTTGCTTTCTTAAATAGCATTTAAAGTAGACAACAGAATAGAAATGAGAAAATCTTACCTACAATACCCACACTGTACAAGTAGCTGGCAGTAATGAGATTAGAAACAATTTTCTAGCAATGTAAATTTAAGTCTATGGAGGGCTTTAAGGCTATTGTACACATATGTAATGCTAATACCAATCTAGTATTTTAAAGAATAACTACGACACTTTTTAGGACAGAAATTCTATACCCTACGAGGTTTGAATTCGAGTCGTTGTTTCTAGCATTGTCAGAAAGTGAATCTAATGCAAACAGTTTCGAAGAAATTACCCTGACTTCTTCCTAACTCTATCCTGAAGAATGCTTTTTCTCAATCTCTTTCACTGTTTCTTTTTGTATCTCTCTATATATGTATATACGCTCTTGGATCTGTCCATTTAAGATTGCTTTTTCACCTGTTTGTGCCTTTTCAGGCTATAGGATATGTATCTTCTTTTAACAGTTACATTAATTCCATTCTCTCGGCACTTCTTGCGTTTCCCATTAAGTTGTGATTACCTTACGTTTATTACATGTTCACTCGCTGCATGCCCTTAGTTGACTTTTTGGTGGAGTTTCCAAAAGATGTTCGATCATTTGACTTTAGACTCATTACCATTAGAAATGCGATAGTTCTGAAGCTGAAAAATCAATTTAGAATCTATTTGTTACTCGTATCATCCACAACTTAAAAGATTTATGCATATATAGACACAATGTTTATGTACATGCATTTGTAGGATCAACTGCTAGAAATTATTAGCGCACATTTTTACCATTTCATCTGTACATAATGTCGAGATCATTCTCGGCGCGTATTAGACATCACCGGCAAAGATTCTAGTACTAGAACGAATACACTTTAAAAGAGTACAATCTAAAGAATTATGTCGCTATTCGTGTATAGGTAAGTTATTAGGCGTACAGACATTTCATTCGCGTAATCGTCAGCCGTTTCTTAAGATTCACGAATTCTCTAAACGAAAATTTGTTAATCGGTATGTAACCTATGTGTATTTTTTGCTTTTTTATTAATAGATACTCTTTGAAAGAGATTTATGCGCATATAAGGAGATATATTTTTTATCGAAGCAAAATTATAACGGAGCTATAGTAAATAAACGCTGAATGATTTTCGTTTTAGAATTCATGGCAGCCATTAGGAAGAAATTGGTTATTGTGGGTGATGGTGCCTGTGGTAAAACTTGCTTACTCATAGTCTTCAGCAAAGACCAGTTTCCTGAAGTATATGTACCCACGGTATTCGAAAACTATGTCGCGGACATTGAAGTCGACGGGAAACAGGTGAGTCTTTGGAACAATTACGTTGTAACTTTTGTAATTGTTTATCCATAGTACAGATTCTATAAAATATTATTGGTAACAGGTGGAGTTGGCTCTTTGGGACACAGCTGGACAAGAAGATTATGATAGGTTGCGTCCGCTGTCGTATCCTGACACAGACGTAATCCTAATGTGCTTTTCCATCGATAGTCCCGATTCCCTGGAGAACATTCCCGAGAAATGGACACCAGAGGTGAAGCACTTTTGCCCAAACGTGCCCATTATCCTTGTTGGAAACAAAAGAGACTTGCGCAACGATCCTAATACCATCAAGGAGCTTAGCAAGATGAAACAAGAACCAGTAAAACCTGAAGAGGGTAGAGCTATGGCCGAAAAAATTAACGCTTTTGCTTATCTTGAATGTTCTGCTAAAAGTAAGGAAGGTATTAGGGAAGTATTTGAAACGGCAACTCGAGCTGCGCTACAAGTTAGTATTCCCAAAGTTCGGAAATGTTTAACAACGTTGTTCAACGCATATTTGATTTGTAATTTCACACTGTAGTATTCTACGGCTTCCCCTTCGGAAGCTTAAAGTTACACATCCGAAATATTCGTTGAACAGTGTAATTTTATAACGTTATATGTTTATGGTACAAGTTTATGTTACTGTAACAAATATTCTAATTTTCAGGTAAAGAAGAAGAAGAAGGGAAGGTGTTGGCTTCTTTAAGTAAAATGCCAAGTATACCCGGTAACGGGCTAAATAATGGAATTGCGGAGCTAGCTGCAATGGAGCTAGTTGTTATGCCGGAGTCCCCCAGCGGAAACCATAATATGATAACAACAACAACAACTTATCTTTAATTATTTTACACAATAAAACAAATCTATATAGAAAAAAAAACGGAAAAACAACCACAAAATGCGCCCGCAATATAAAAAACTGTCATTGATGAAACCGGAGACTTAAACATTGACTAAATTCAATACAAGTATATGTGCTATATATATGAAAAAAAACTATAATGTATATTGTAATGACTACTTGATTGTATTTTTTAAATGGTAATGAATTGTGCTTCGAGTTTAAACAATTAAACAATTGTCATACCAACTATTTACATTTACGGTACATAATTATCTATATCATTGTAGCAATTATTACTATTATTATTAGTATCTCTCATTACTATTATATGCATTCTACATTTTTTTTTAATCGTAGTGGCTGTTTATTTTTTGGTAATAAAAAAGATATGTGGAAGAAAAGTACGACGGAGTTGGGGGAATTCGTAACAAAGTATAAAAAGAGAGAGAGAGAGAGAGGGAGAGAGAGAGAGAGTGAAACGGGGAGAGTAGAAACATAATATGCAATGCAAAGTCATAGAAAGCAATGTAAGAATTTAAAACAAATCGTTAAGAATTCCAATTGTTACGTCACTATTTTACTGAACTATGGCATTATCGATATTTCTTAAACAAGCAAACAAACAAAAAAAAAGTAACGAATATTATATTACAATTATAAAATTGCGTAAGTAGACCAGCGGATCATTTTGATCTATAAGAATACCAACTAGGCTAAATGTATTATTATTATTAATTATTATTATTAATTATTTTTATTATTATATTGTAATACGATGACACTAACATTACGGATTATAACAGCGGCTATATTATATTTATGTATTTCGACAACACATCCCTTGTATCCAATCATGCATACAAACGATGTCCCGATTTGTGTTTTTTGTTACGCGGTATAAATTCGATCCAAAAAATTTATCCAACATGATTATATAATTGATAATCGAGGAATATTTCTGGATAACTCTATTCATTTAGAGTACAAAAATCTCACAGAACACGTTAGCTTTTATAGTAGCGTCGTGCGACGTACACGACGATTGCTTTCCAAAAACACATTTCGATCGAAAAGTAATGTGTGTTCCTCAAAAAAAGAAAAATATCGAGTGATTTACCAATTTCAAGAAGTTACCTTGTAAAGCATTGATTATCGAGCCTGTTGAATCGTCCTGTATTCTATCCTTCCTTTTATTTCTTATTCTTTCGTTTCTCTCTTTCGTTCATGTGTATAAATACTAATTTTACACACTTTCAAACCTACACGTCTTCTATAAAAAAATATATATATATATATAATCTGTAAGGTTCATAAGATCGTTGCTTTTTGCAAGAACTACTGAATTTACGGCTGCAATGCAGTCCTGGCCATTGATTCAATGAATGACTGTGGAATTGTGTTCAACAAACTTTTTTTTAAACAGTTAGCACTACTATCGTTGAATTACGCTTTTAACCAGACACCTTCGTCAACTTGCAGTCAAACTTTGCAACGGTGAAGAGGATCTCGTTCATCGTGGATCAACGGATGGATCGAAGAAACGATCGTCGTTGATCAGCTCTTCGATGCATGAATAAACTTCGTTGAGTCAACGGTGAGCAAGACTTCCTTTATAGCGTTCAAATCAAATGAAAAGTTTTTTAATCTATAACAAAAAGATCCGTTGCCGAGTTTGCGAAAAATGTTCTTTTATAATCATTTCGAAAACTGTACTGTTCATTACAACTGTATCAGTGAATCCTCTATGGACCATTTTCTCTTATGGTGTAATAAACGCGATTGTGATTTCGAGCAAAATAAATCATTAAAAATTTGTACAAATGACTCTACCATAACATTTTTATACGATATGAAACGTTATGAGAATCGCCGATAGAACTGACATGTAATTTATTATTTTCTATAAAAGTGATGATCGTATTCGATCCTCTCGTCAGAAAGAGCGTTCGTGAGACTGATTTTTTAAAAATGAATAATTAATAATACCGTCACGCGACGTGAACTCGAACAAGCTGCTGATACCTTTTATAACAGAGATTAAGCGTCGCTATAAATGCACAAAGTTTCCGATGATAAGCGTAAACGTTTTATTCAAGTTCTTCTATGTTTGACGAAGATCGAGAAACACGATGATTTATATATGCGGCAAACACAAATAAGAGATAAGAACAATGTATCTTTCTTATTTTGAGTACCCGTACTGGTCCATATGGGATTTAAGATTGTATATATAAATTTTCAACCGTACTTCGGATAAAAGGATCTTGTAACGCCTTTAACGAGTGACTCGTATGATTTTTTGTTTTCCAGCATTTCTTTGTCACGGGTATGCAAGAGCAATAAAAGTACGAGTTGCTTCAACTCTTTGTTATTTACGATAACATTGCGAGCAATACACGCGCATATAACATTTATTATACATAGCGGGCGTACTACCTGTTTCGTTGGTATTTTGAACGTTGAAGCGGCAAGGTGTTACACACATATATATATATACGAACCGAACAAGAGAAAAGAAAGGAAAACCGTTGTCTTCGAAGTCTCCATAGTCCCGTACAATTAATAGTCTTACGATGGCGACATTTATGTATAATAACATGTCGTGCAGCTAACTTAAGAAGTTACGGTACTTCCTAGGGCGAGAACTTAACGATTCACACAGGTAGTGTTTTCTTCAATATCGCGGACGAGAACCGTTACTTTTTTATGACTATCAAGAAAAAACGAATTCGAGCGTGAATTTTGTAGGATTCTGGCAAATCGTTCTACGATTTAATTAGCTTTTATATAATAAGAAGGTATTTACTCTACGATTGCTATAATAATAAATTGTAATTAACAATAAAAATTACTTGTCGAGATTTGTAATATTGCTATTCACTGAATCGACCGAGCGCGTTATAAGCGGAAACGATTGTAATCGCCAACCGTGTGGGAATTCATGATATGGTAAAATGAATATTATACGAAACATATCAAATGTATTGTAAACTGTCATTTACAAATTTTATTGAACAAAATTCGTTTGTTTCTTTCAAAACGCATCTTCTGAAAGGTTTGCGTGATTGGCGAGGTTTGAAAGTACAATCATTTCAACAAGGAATATCATTGGTTGCAATGCATCAAAAGCTTTTCATATAAAAACATTTTATTTCATCTTTCTTACTCTTTCGTATAAACAAAACTATGTGCATCAACTCGAAAAAACCTATCCGTAGTCGAAATGCGAAAGAATGGAATGAATATCGATTCTTAGACGTAAACTTATCGAATCTGGAAAACATTGCAATGATAATCCTAAATCAGTTCTGTATAGTCTGACGCGATATATAATATTATAAAGTTGCGTTAATACATGTAGACGACCCTATATGCTAAATGACATTTCACTTCGCATTCAGATACTTCGTAGAATAAGCGCGACACGCAATTATTCCTGGGAAGAAGGGAGCGTCTCCCTTTCTCACTCAAACCTCTATCTCCAAAACTAGAAACATTCTTAGCCCTTACATTTAATTGAATGTCACTCTTCCCGACACACTCGTAAGTCTCACAAGGGAAATCTGATTTCGGATGCTGCTGAATTATATGTATATATATAAAAATGTAGCAATCGTATCACGTTATTTGTTACGAAAAGAAAATTTACAATTCCTCGTTCTTAGGCTTGACGGGCTTGCCTTTGCGATCAAATCCTTTAAGCTCGTCGGTCGCGTGCTTGGCGATATACTTGAAGAAATCGTCGATTCCTCTTCCACCCTCGTATTTAACAGGCTTGTCTTTGGCATCCTTCGGTACCCAGAAAAGTGTCGGGAATCCGACAACTTCGTAAGGTGCCGGGACGTCATTAGCGGTGGCGTCGAACTTGACGATATCGACATTTTCGTCCGCGAGTTTCTCACCCAATTCATCGTAAATTGGTGCCAATTTCTTGCAATGTCCGCACCAGGGAGCATAGAATTCGATCAACGTGTCTTTGCCGCTGTTTGTAACAAGCTCGTCGAAGTTCTTTGCTACCGCAACCTTCACGTGTCCGCTGTTATCTTCGGGAACCGCTTCGGACTTCAAATACGGTTCCAGATTGTCCGCTTCGAGGTCTTTCAAGAATGTTTCGAACGTACCAACCGAGAAATCATCTTTCATGACGAACTTCTGGTTCTTCGCGTTTCTGGCCAGTACTGTGGGCTTGTCACCTTTCACGAAATCGATACCGAAGTCGTTTAATTCATGCTGGAAGTCGTCTTTCGACGAAATGGCGAAGTTCAGTTTCGGGAAGTCCTTAGCGACCTTGATGATCCTGTTGCGCCAGTAATTGGTGCCCTTCGGATTCTTCACATAGTCTACGGCGTAGTATGCGACAACCAGAGGGTTCTTGAATTCTCCGGAGTTGTCTCTCGTGCGAATTCCGGCAATACCAAAGCTGAGGAATAAAAGGTTATCGTTGCAACAAACAGTTCTCAGAAAATCTATGAACACAATGATCTTAAAACTTACTAATGTTTAGTTATGAGGTCTTGAACAGAGGTATCGGGCTCAAGTTCCACGGTGTTGGGTTCGAACTTGTTCTGCAGAATCTTTGGACGGTACAGAACAACGGTGTTCCTAAAATACGACGCAATAGCTATTCATTTCGTATTCATTATTTTATAGAAAATTTCGTGAACAATTGATTATTTACTTGTGTCCTTCTTTCTCCATAAGCGATTTCGCCGTTGTGTGAGCGAATCGGACTTTCTCTTTAAGCTTCTTAGATACCGTATGGAAGGATTGTGCCAAGGAAGAGTCCTCCTTCTCGAAGAAACCAACAACGCCAACTTCATCGGAGTTTAGGAACGATTTCAAGCAATCTTCTCCGGTCAGTTCCTTGGAGGCTGGACCAACTTGAGCCTAATAGATTAAATTCCGTTCATGTTAGTCATAGGTATTTTCTATCCGTGTTCTTTGATAAATTGGAAAAAATTAATTCTACATACCTTCATGTATTTGGCAATACCAGCAGCTTCCCTAGGTCCATTGTAATCGCTAACAAAGTCTCCCTTAGAGAAGATTTTTAGCGTCGGGTAGCCGCTGACAGAATGCTTGTTACAAGTCTCCTTTCCACTTTCGGTACAATCTACCTTGGCAAGAGTGATCGAAGGATCATTGCCCAATAGCAGCTCCGCCGCTTTGGCGTATTCTGGTTTCAACCGTTTGCAATGACCGCACCTAGAAAGGTAATATACAATCGTATAATAATACAATAATACATTTTCTTGTTTCTAACATTACAACAATAATATTGACTCCAATTCATTTTTTATTTCGGAAAGCAACAATATCCAGTATACAGTTTCAGTTTCAAAGCAATAAAACAATAATGTTTTATCGGTTAAAAAGTGACACATACATCTCCAAAATTCGAGAAGTGCGATTTGTTAAATCTCTGGAATCCAGATTTAGATATCAGAAACGTGTCTTTTATATATATCTAAAAACAGGAATTTTGTAAATCAGAAACGTGCCTCATACAATTATATGTGTGTGCAAATGTATATATAACAATATTGAAGCCGAAGGTAACTCGAAAGGAGTAGTAACAAAGTCGTGTTGGGTAATGTGTCACGAACCGGCATCGAACATTGCGGCCAGAACTCCGAAAAACCGTTCCAATTCCTGGTTTTCTGCGACAGCCAAGATTTCGGAGGTACGACAACGAAAGGGAGAAGGTGCTCGCAGTTTGGAAAACGTGAAATGATCGTGAAATTTCTTACCATGGCGCGTAAAACATAACAAGCGTGTTGTCAAGCCGCTCTAATTCATGGCTGAAGGTTTCGTCGGTTAGTTCCAGCACGTCCTTTTCCTCGGCTAAGACGGTGACCAGCACCAGGAAAAGAAAGGCAAGGTACTTGGGCAGCATCGTGGATCACGCTGCAGCTTGTTAAACAGAATCGGTTCCGGCTCTTTCCTTCTGGAGACACTGTTCTTCTAAGACGTGGCTTTTGCAAGAAGTTAGTCGGCGGTGCACGGTACCCCGCGCAGTGCTGTCGTCTCCTGATTGGCTGTTCCTTTCCCAAATACGTGTGCGCTTGTATTCCTGTAAACGCCACGTATCGTACAGGGTGTTCCTAAAATCGGTGACCAACCTTCGCTACATCCTGTTAGCTGTTTTCTTTTTTTATTTTACTCGGTGAGTTCGTCTATGTGCCTACATACTGAAAAGCGGCGATGGGAAACTTTTCAAGTGTTTTCGATCGTTTTTAGACTCTGTTGCGGACACTTTTAGTCCGTTAGACGTAATCGGACGGTTACCAGTTTCAGACGCACCCTGTAGACAAAATGGAAGATAAGGTTCCAGACCAGAAGCGGGCAAGGAGAAGCCACATTTCGCTGGTTTTTGACCTTGGTGGAAGGAGATACGAGGAACTTTATAACGGTACGTGTATTTTTGGTAGAATGCTACGAGACGTACGAGATCTGTTCCGACGGGCTTCATCCGTGACTTTATCCAACGTTTCAAGTAATCGCAATGCCCTCTGTGGCAAACGGAGCAAACTGACCCTGTTGATTCCTGCATTTTACTGAAGGATTTCTAATGTTTGTCGGTGTTCTCTGTGAATCGTAAGGAAATTTTATGGATATTTTTGCTAAATACGTAGATTGGATTTTGCCGACTTCTAGTTCACAATTATCGACGGAAACAACCAAGGAGCTTGGCAGTTCCGCCGTAGATGGCGCAACAAGTATCTTTTTACCGTATTTCTTGTTTTTGTCGATTTTTATGCGGTAAATAACTTGACGAGTAAACCGCGATTTATTCAAATAATTTGTAGAAATGTTTTAACATATATTGTAGTGGTTGATTATCAGTTTAACATGTTAACTATCGTATCAGCAGAAAAATACAATAAAATTAAAATAATTTATATATGTACCAGAGAGTATCCTGAGGATACTATCCTCATGTACAATGGAAAACAATGTAGAGTCATGGCCGTTTTTATCTTTTCAAGGAAAACTGATAACAAACGGGAAAATCCGTTTCATACGCGTGCTGTATCTGTTATGAAACATAATGTAAATTACAATGTTTCCTTTCGAAACGGTATACACTCACAGTCAGTGTATCTGTTTCTAGCGTAACCGTGAGTTTGCACAAACGCAAAAATAAAACGTAGAGGTTTAACATAAGCAGCAGCCTTCATTAAATATCGCAATCGGTGGGCATTTGGTTAGTCATTCCGAAACTGTGCTGTTGTTTGCAACGAACACGTTTCAAGTCACTTATCGGTCGAAATCCATTTTGTTCTAATTGATAATATTATGGTGAGTGAAAACGACGAAGTTAAAAAAGACGGCGGGGAAAACGCGCGAAAAATCATTTTAAAATAAGTCTAGCGTAAAAATCATTTTAAAAAGTCTCCATTTAAACTTTATCAATCGTTTCAAGAAATAGCATTTACAGCTTCGATCATTTTAGTGGAAATTAATTGCGAACGGATATGGACACTGGCATTTCATTTCTGTTGCTTGAATACCGCGTTGCGTGTCGTAGGTTCAATTAATTAGTGCTGCACGAATGTACCTTGGAAATAATTGAGAATAAATTTTACTATTACAATTTCAGGGCATCGACAGTTATTTAAAGTCAGATCAATTTTTGAATAAAATTTTTGCAATGTTTGCAATAAAATGCAAACAATGCAATTTGCAATGTTTACAATAAAATGACACATAGTATAGAAGTCAGAATAAGTAATTGATCCGAACACGGCAGACGATGACTATTGCAAATACGAGGTACATATATACAAAGTGATGATAGTCGCGCGCGAACAGGTGATCGGTTCAAGGATTTATGAAAAAGCCTTTACATAAGTCACAACATTGATACAAGTGGGTTCGATTTATAGCTTAATTGACAGTCATTCAGATGGTTAACGGGATCACCGATAATTTATCTCGAACACAATCAAACCAGTTACGTAAATATATTCTATTTCTAGTGGTGACTTAATTGTAACTCGTCCACGTCAAATATCAATCGATATCATATATCGAGCTTTATGCGATTCAAAAGCTCAACAACGAAAATATAGAAGATATATATATATATATATATATATATATATGTCATATTAACTGTAAAATATTTCAAATTCAGTTTCATTCAGTGATCAACGAGTGGTTTAATCATTTCCTGTTTGAACGCGTATAGTTCGTGGGTAAAGAAGGGGACGATAAAAAGTAGGCCACGAACGGTAAGCGAAAATAGAGTCACGTGACTCGAGAATCGATAAGCGCTTCGATAGGGGGAATTGCCGAAGCAGATATGTAAGATACGTTCAGGTTCAGTCGGTTCAGTGTTCAATCAGAGTCAGTCAGAGTCCGACCGAGTCAGTCCTGACCCAGCTGTCAAAGCGACAGGGCGGCCTTTTCTTCTGCATTTCGCTAATTTTCGCCATTGAATCCA
The DNA here is from genome assembly GCA_028455805.1 of Lasioglossum figueresi. NCBI lineage: Eukaryota > Metazoa > Arthropoda > Insecta > Hymenoptera > Halictidae > Lasioglossum > Lasioglossum figueresi. The sequence goes on along the minus strand of CM052202.1, from coordinate 3,899,833 downwards.
GTTCATTTGGCTATCAGCCACGAGACACGTATTTACGTAATTACGCCTACGTATTTTTTCAGTTTGTTCGCCAGTGTGTCCAGTACACCAACGCTCATCATTTATCAGCCGCTGCGAAAGGTAAAAGACTCGTGTTGTGTCATCGTCAATTATAGTGCTCACTTTCTCTTTTACTCGTAAGAAGTATTGACATACTTTCGACATCGGGAGCTCCGATTTAACGTCAAGACAGAAATTAAGTAACGAAATATGTATTTAGTTGGTCCTGTCCATAATTAATCGATTAAAACTTTTAAACAACTTGACAACTAAATACCAGCTTTTATTAATCGCGACGTGTAATTATTTACGAAAGAGCCCTCCTCTCCGGTTACGATGAAATTTAAATATGTTGTACAACTCGACATTTTGAACAACTTTCTCCTTTGTAAAAAGATGTTGGTCCTCTTCAGTTTCACAGAATTGTTCAGAATCGTGTTCATGTAAATTGAATTTATTGTTCAAGTAAGGCGACAGAGGGACTTCAAAAGAATTGTTCAGAATCATGTTCCTAGCAACATATTTCAAGATTATCAAAATCGGAGAGGAAGATAATTATAACTTGCATCATATATTGAACGAGAAAATCTGTTTCAGGGAACTCCAGAAGCATGCCTTGTCCGTTCCTAACTCGGTTGAGTGCCAACTATGTCCATAATTATGGCTCTTCGGTGTTGACCAATTATCGTCAACTTTGTCCGTTTATGTCTCAGCTAATTAGAACTCAAGCAGAGAGTACAGAGGCGGATCACGTGCAGAAAGATGTGGAAACTCAATGTCCCTTTCTAGCTAAAGAGCACGTTGGTGTAAGAACTGCCAATCCTGCTGTCGCTGAAGACATTAGAAATGAGATTTCTAACGAACCGAGAGAAGAGCCAAGCTTCGCTTATGAGGAATTCTTTCATGAACAGATCATGAAGAAAAAGAAAGATCATTCTTATAGAGTCTTTAAAAAAGTGAACAGACTGGCACAGAATTTTCCAACTGCCATTGAATATTCAAAGGCACCGAAACCCATTACTGTTTGGTGTTCCAACGATTACTTAGGGATGTCTAGACATCCGGCGGTAACCAGTTCTGTCCAAGAAGCTCTGGATAAGTTCGGAGCAGGTGCAGGTGGAACGAGAAACATATCTGGCAACTCTATGGGCCATGAAATGTTAGAGAAAAGACTTGCAGCCTTGCATCAAAAAGAGGCTGGTTTATTGTTCACTTCCTGTTTTGTTGCTAACGATTCCACTTTGTATACTCTAGCAAAACTTTTACCAGATTGCCATATTTTCTCCGATGCTGCCAATCATGCTTCCATGATTCAGGGAATAAGAAATAGCAGGATACCGAAACATATTTTCAGACACAACGACGTAGAACATTTGGAAGAACTGCTGTCCAAAGTTGACAAAAGCGTGCCGAAAATTGTAGCGTTTGAAACAGTACATTCTATGACCGGCGATATATGCCCCTTGGAACAATTGTGCGATGTTGCTCATAAATTCGGCGCCTTGACTTTCATCGACGAAGTACACGCGGTTGGCCTATATGGATATTCGGGTGCTGGGATTGGAGAGAGAGATTGGGTGCTTCATAAAATGGATATCATTTCTGGTACATTAGGCAAAGCGTTCGGCAATGTTGGTGGTTACGTTGTCGGCTCGGAGAAATTGATAGATATGGTACGAAGCTATGCTGCAGGCTTTATATTCACGACATCGCTACCACCAACGGTATTATACGGCGCTCTGGCCGCTGTTGAAATTTTAGCTTCTGATGAAGGGAGAGCTTTGAGAGCTACTCATCAAAAGAACGTAGCTTATATGAAATGCATTTTGACCGATGCTGGTCTTCCAGTAGAACCATCGCCTTCGCATATTATTCCAATAAGAGTAAGTTACCTTACAAACTTTAGATGTACACTAATATCTCGATATACTATATCTATATATTCTTATCATTGGATTTGCGCACCATATTATAATTTTGCATCAGGTCGGAGATCCGCTACTATGCACTCAGTTGGCCGATCTCTTGATACAGGAGAAAGGTCATTATGTGCAAGCAATAAATTATCCTACAGTTCCAAAAGGACAGGAAAGATTAAGGTTGGCTCCTACTCCAAAACACACTCGGACCATGATGGACCAGTTTGCGAAGGATTTGTTAGATGTGTTCGATCATCTAAATATATCAAAACTAGAGTAATTAGCTAATAAACTGTTAACAAAACCTAATTTCGGTTGATTGATGAATGTGCTTTAATAGAGAAAAAAAGATATAAAATATCTTGAAAGCACCGCCAAAGCAATGGGATCGCCAATTCTGTGATCGTCAGATATTTTTGTTTTTTATCAAATACAAACGTTTCGGCTGCAGGCAGGCCATTCAGTGTAAGAGCTAAATAAAGAAAACTGCACAAGGAACCATCCGATATAAATTTTTTAACTTTAAGTTCTTTTTCCTCCATAAATAGTTGAAAATCTCAAATCATATTTTTGGAACATATTGAAATTCTAGCCATTTCGCGCCAGCGTCGCGCATGCGCATACAATAGAAAAGTATATAACGATATCGTCGAAGCGGGCTTTTCCCTTGGTCTTCAGCCAGGTAAGATTAATTGGAAAAATTAATTGGAAAATGACACGAATCACGCACATATAAGAATTTTGAGACTCGGTGTACAGTGAACGTTACACTGAGAGGCACCAGTAAAAACTCTGAGTCAGTAAAAATTGCCATACTATTATTCAAAACAGCTTGAATATTATTAAATTCGTCTGTATTCCATAAATTGTAAAAAGCTCAAATGTTGTATGAGAAAACAGGTTCAATTCGATGCGTACAATGTAAAAAAGATTACATAGAATAAAAATGATCTGGGTTGTAAGACATGTCTTGATTTTTGAATTAAAAAAATTGCTTCTAGTCCAGAGGGTTAATTAATAGTTCTTTAGTGATATTTTTTATTTGATTGATCGGTTCATTTTTACGATTGTAATAATAAAACGAAAAATGAGTCATGAAAGATGAGTTGTCCGTATTCCGTATTTCTAAGATATTTTACTTTTTTTTATTTAGTACTCTCTAGCTTGCGTGCAAAATTGTACGGTAGTGTAAAAAGATCGATTCAGGGAATCGCTAAGATCAACGACTCTAAACATCTCTGGTTAGAACGATAACTGTGTAGCCTACCGAAATATATACACACACTGTCGTCCTGTAAAGCGTGCATCGAATGAAGTGCACATTCACCTTGGCCTGACTTGTGGTTTTACAATCGTAAAATGATAGTCAAATGAACCAGTCTCGCAGGAAAGTTGTACGAAACGATGTCTGTTAAATGGCTTCTCGTCTACGATTCAAATATATAAATGTCTTGCGTTGTTGAAATGCTAAATCGAAGACACAACGGAGGTTAGGATGAGAGGTTTCACGAATATTTTGAAGATGTTCGTCGCGTTTCTTTATGATTACGCTCGACGATTGTCCTACATCATTACCGCGATCTTTCTACTGTGCTACTGTTTAAATCCAGCCAGATTTGCTTCGCATTATACGTTCATAAAGTCAGAGGATATCTACAGTGAGATGGAGAGATCATATCCAGTAAGAGACAACTCTTGCACGATCACAATTAATCCTAGAAGATATTTCAATCATTTACTTTATCCCGAGGAACATCCTCGAGAGAATCCTGTAACGATGGCTCGACGGTTAGGTATATTACCCGGGGGACAATGGAAGCCTCTGAACTGTCATCCTCTTTTCAACGTGGCGATTATACTACCTTATCGAAACCGACACACGCAGCTTGCCATTTTCATGAACTACATTCATCCTTTTCTGCAAGCTCAAAATCTTGACTATAGAATATTTGTGATAGAGCAAAGTCCTATGAAAGAATTCAATCGTGCTAAACTGTTCAACGTTGGGTACGCGGAAGCAACTAAAGTGACCGATTTCCATTGCTTCATCTTTCAAGACATAGATTTGATACCTCAGAATCCCAATAACATTTATGCCTGCACCAAAATGCCCAGACACATGAGCTCCAGCGTGAATACATTCCGTTATAATTTACCTTACACTGGTTTGTTTGGAGGTGCGATTGCGCTCACTCGAAAACAGTTCGAAAGAGTCAATGGGTTTTCGAATGTTTTCTACGGGTGGGGTGGAGAAGACGATGACTTTTACAGTCGTCTGCAATCTAGAGGTTTCCAGGTACACCGGTTCTTGTTCTACTAAAGCAGGCGTGGGCAATGCTGGCTGCTTCGACTCTTCCTTCGGCACAAGCTCCACGATGATGCACCGTCAGTACTTGACCGTCATACACCTGATGTACTTGTACCTGAATCGTCCATATTATAAAAATTAAAGGAATTGTTAAATGTTGTTGTTGTCGATTCAAGCAAGGGTCTTATGTGTATGTACATGTATACCACAGCGTTGCCCAGGCCTGTACCAAAGCGAAAGATAAGAAATACTATTGCTGAAGTATTAACATTTCTTTTGAATTTCAGGTGATTCGTTTTGGTCCTGATATTGCTCAGTATTATATGCTAACCCATAAAAAAGAAATTCCAAGTAACGCAAGATTCGAGAATTTAGAAACTGGTGCTAAGAGATACGATACGGATGGAATCAGCAGTCTTGATTATAAGGTTTTAAATCATCAGCTGAGGCCTTTGTATTCATGGATCTTAGCAGATTTTTAGATCTCCGCACGTTCAATATTTTCTGAGTCATATCACAGAGATTTAGTTCCTTTCAAATGTATCCTGCAATTTTACTTAATATCAACGAAGAACTGATTGCTGAGAGTTATCATAAAAACTTGCACAAGAATATGTTTTGTAAAAGTTTCCTAGTAGCGCGTAAATTCGTGAGAAATCACTGTAGGGTTTTTTATACAAGTATCATTCTGAATAGTGTATGTGATATTATATACCAAAAAAATATTGCCATAATATGTTTGTGAGATTAATTAGATGATGTAACTGGCGAAATGTTTTATGGATAAAAATGTGCTGTCGTGATATTACATTTTAGGAATAAGCACACACTATTGCTGTGGCATTTGTTTGATCCGATTATCTGCAGAGTCCAATAAATAGCAGAGACACGTGTCCTAAATTTCGTTCCTCTTTGTATTAACGCGTTGCATCGCGGGAGTCAATTCTTTGAGAAACTGTTTTGATAGTACAAAACGTTCATTAAATAAATAACGAATCTTAGAGAATCAGTTTATTCTTTATTTATTCCTGGTTCGCTACGTAAATTAAAGCTAAAGGTTTATCGACTAGTATTATTTAGTATAGTCATTACACTCACCATGAATACCAGTAGCGAAAGTAAAACATTTATTGTATGTAATCCTGAAAACGTTCGAAATAGATTAAGTTTGTATGTTGCTAATCTCGCTAAACGTAATTAAAACAGTAGTTGTGATCAATTTAACTATAGTGCACCGAGATAAACTTTTAATTTCCAACGAATTCGCAAGTTCAAATTTTGAATCATCGAAAATACTTTAGCTATATACATGTATACGTGCAAATATTTCACATTATACACGGTTGTGTACGAGTTAAAACAACTATTTATTGTATAAAGTTTTTATGCGACTATTAGACTTTTATTTATACGCACTTAATCTATGAATCATAAGTATTGCTCTGAATATTTCACGCTCATTTCAATCTAAAAAAAGAACCATAAAGACAACCAAGTATCTTTTAAAGACAGACAGTGTAGTGCAGGCATTGTTGCTGCGTGTACTTTTATTGTTATCTTTTAACTTATCATTACATATGGGTTTTGTATGTATAATTAAAAAAATAACGATAGAGTTTAAGAATGGCTGTAGAAATGTATATATAGCAAAGAATGTATGATTTCCAAAATTGCTACATAAATCAGTAATAAAAAGAAAAAAAGGTCTACGTACATGTATACGAGTATAAATATAATTATCTCTCTGTATTCGTGTACGTGAAAAAGCTGACATAATTACATTATAAACAAATTATGAAGTACAATGCAAATTGTCGTAATGTAATAAATATGTGATGATTAACTAACGAATTCAGTTGCACTGATTCTTAAGTATATAATTAGATTACTTTTTCTCGAAAGAAGCATCATGAAACTTGATTCAAAGCTATGGAGAGTAAAATCAAAATATTTGAAGGCAATTGATCTCTTCCGATTCGAAGACATATTTCATAATGCTTCGGACATATATCTTTTACCGTTCAAGTATGAAAAGTACTGTATTGTGCACAAAATTGTTACACGGGAATTGCTTAATAATCTTTTAAACTATCTCGCTAATGGTATGTAGTTCATTCTTGGGTGTAGCATTGCAAGCGAATCGATACATGCAACTTTTATTACAGGTGTAAAGAAATTTTTCGTTATCTTCATCGCGGTAAATTACAGCTAAAAAATAGAAAGCGCGCGAAGCGTTTTTAAAAAATACTATCACGTTAAGCGGTCTATCAGAATTTAATGAAAAAATAAAATAAAACAAAAAACAGAATTTGGAAATACTACCAGTTTATTACCTTCTAAAAAATCATATAACAATATAAATTAATATTACGTAATCGTACAGGAAAATATAAAAAAAATTGTAACGTGTATCCCCAAGAATGGATTATCACCGTTTTTTTCAATTACCACGCACGCGATCAGCATATTAATCGGATAATACGTGTACATACCTATTCATCTATGGAAAAAGTTGAGTACAAGTACTTGTGTGTATATATAAAATCTATGTTCAATGATGTTGGACATATTATGTATCGGACAGTTCTTGATAGCGTGCGTACATCATTTTCTTTACACAATCTTTGTAGGTGTCCCCGGGAAGTGCGCTGTACGACGAAGATTTCGCCCCTAAACCGGCCGTCGGAACTCTTCTCTCCGCTTCGATGATGCTCGTTCTACCTTGGTTGGATTTTCCAAGCCCCATTCCTTCGCTCCACCCCATTTTTTGTAATAATTTATTGCCAACGTTATCCGAGCCAATGCCAGCTCTCGTGGGCTCCTCGTAGGACACAGATATCTCCTCGACTCTGGTCTTCAAGTATTTTTCTTTCAGCTTGTTTGGCTGTGGTGGTTCCGGTTCTCCGTATTTCGCCCTCCTCTCTTTGGCACGGTCTCTATATTTGTTGTTTCTCTGTTGTGGATCGTTGGGATCCAAACCACGAACTTGATACCAATTTTCCAGATTCTGTTTGTGAAGGTCCGATAATTGTTGATGCCGAAGTAACGCTTCCTTGCTCGGAAATTGTCGCTTGCACAACAAACAGGCTAGCTTGGCCCAATCTGTATGTTGCCTTTCTTCCTGTTGCACGTCCTCTATTTCCTCCTCCGTGTCGCTACCGCCGCCATAAGCAGCAACCAAACCATTGTTTCCGCTCTGATCCTCATCTTCGTGGAAAGAACTCGCGAGGGACTTTTTCTCCAATATAGCGTATCCTGCGTCCGCAGCTCCGCTTCCAACTCCCTGATTGCCATCACCACCAGCGAACTCGGAGTTCCAATTGCTCTTCGCGTTCTCTTTCTTTTGATTCAAGGTTTTCGCCCATCGTTCCATATCCTTTGCTATCTTCTTCGCTACCTTCACCTTGTCCTGCTTGCTGTCCTTCTTTTTACTGTCGTCTTCTTTGGACGACTCTTGCGCCGCACTGGCGATCGACGAAGTTGTTGGTTGATTGGCGACCGTGTTCGTTGCGTCTGTACTACTAGCAGTAGCAGTTATCGTAGTCCCGCTTGTTGTAGTTCCTGTTGCTTGTGTCACGGTCGGACTTGTCTATAAAATCGTAGTTAATATAGACATCTAAAATCATCAATTTGCATTTTCAATAGTCCGGGAGTAACACTGTCCAACAGCCAAAAAACGTTTCGATTTTCACTATGCGATTTTTGCAGAGTTTTTTTGCGCCGATTTCAAATCTGCCCTTAATTTTTCCCCTAGACTCACAGTTTTTGAGAAATTTGATATTGAAAAAATGACAATTTCAATTTTATACGAGTATTGTGAGATTATTATAAAATATATTGAATTGTTCTTGTCAGCAAAAGATTCTGTAGACTTTCCCGAATACAGTAATATCCAATATTAATAAATTATGAATGTTTAAAAAGTTGAAATTTGTTCGACAGTGTAATCGCGTGCACACAGGTGTCCCAAAAATGTTGTACTGAATCAATGTTGGAATCATCTCTTTCAAGGAAGTATAATATTTTTCGAACATCCTGTGTATTTAAACCAGACATATCGTATAGTTGATCAGTGATTAATAATCACCTTTGCTGGTTGATATGAAAACGATTCGGCATCCCAATAAAGGAATTGTTGTGTGTGACTATTATAGTAATATTGCGAATTTGGATCGTAGTATAATCCTGTACTTGGGTCGTAATAGTATCCCGATGACTCGTCGTAGTGATAGGTGCTGACGTCCGGAACAGCTGTAATACGTAAACATTGAATAGAGTGCTTTTATGCGACATTACAACAAATCGCTGTTTGTATAAAAACTTACAGTAAACTTTACCATCGCCAGCGTGTGCAGGTACTCTTCCACTGGCCAACGAGGTGCTGGTCGGCGCCGTAGGCGTTGGCCTGTTCTTCATCTCGTCCGCGTCCCCTAACTTCCTTGACGCTTGTAACTGTTGTATGGCAGATTGTGCTACGGCTGCCGCCGCGTTTACCCTATCAGTCTGGTTCAAAGACGGCAACGTGATCGCAGACCCTTGCATTATTTGATTCTGATAATATTGCGTATAATACTGGAGATAGTGAGCTTTCTGCGCGGGCGTCTTAGCGTATAAGTTGGCACTGTACTCTGCCAATTGAGCAACATCGTCTAACGTGTATCTCTGCGGTTGACTGTCGTTCGCCTTCCACGTGTTCGTGTTGTTTATTTGGTGTAGCTTGCAGTACGTGATCTCGACTTTCCTACCGTCCACCACCAAACCTTGTTTCGTAAGAGCTGTGTGCAAGTACATGGCGTCCACTACGTTGCCCATCTCCAGGTAACAGACACCCCTGGACGTGTTTGTCAGAGAATCACGACCAATACGTATGCTACGTATCGGCATCGATGAGAGATTCTTCATTGCTTGTAACACCGAATCCTCGGTCGTCAGAACATCCAGTCCTCGAAGAAGAACAGTGTTTGTAGGATGAGGGCTGATTTCATCGCTGCCCTCACCGCCCTCTTCGCTCTCTGCCCTCGAAGCGGAACATTTAAAACATGTCTCGCGCCTCTTGAAATTGTGTGCGCCACACTGTAACAGCGAAACAAGTATTTTCAACAAATTTCACAGCTTTCAAGATTAAATGAACACTAGACAACGGATTTTATGAATTTATGACACAAACGAGAGAGCATAATTTAAAACAGTAAAAACATTATAAGAATTTGAAAATTTTGCAAATTTGGTAAAAAATTTGTATTCTGCATAAAGATTCGCTGTCTAATGTGATCACCTACTTCTTACATTATGGTACACATTCCATCTTCATTTTTATCTTAGATTGCTTTTGATCGTGCAATCGCGAGCACAGTTAGTTGTTTAGGCAGTTAGATTGATTTATGATACTTTGGAAATGTGTACCGTAAAATGGGTTACATGTTTGTTAATGGCTGTACCTTAACGCAGTGCCAGTCTTGCGTGTTCTTTGCTGGTGGCTTATCTACATGGCAATCTTTTGGTATACTGTACTGCATCAAGGCACGATATTGGTCCTGCAGCATCAGTACTCCCTGAAACAGAGAATTTCAGTGTTATCCCGTCCAGCATCCTCCCAAAGCCTCCGTTTATCCCGTAAACTTCCTTCTTGGTTGACGAAATTATAGTTTTCTACTTCATAGCTTTCCGTCTCGAACGAACAGTAAAGAAAATATGTCGTGGGCTTATATAAACGTGGGCCATTCCACACGGCTTGCGGATCGACTATAATATGTACATGCGCGACAACTTTCCTTTCTTTACTCTCTATTTCTGCGTTTCTTTTATTTTTTTTCTTTTTCTCTTTGAACATTTTTAAATTCGATCAAACAAATTGAATTCTCGCGGTGTAACCAAGCAAACGTACAATGATCGCTTGCAGTAACAAAATTTCATACGTGAATGAAAGAAAGTCGTGCAGAAAATTGTCATTCTCATTTCAAATATGCTCGGATCGTATTCGGTAATTGCATCGAAAAACAGAGTACGTGTGTGAACGTGTATGTGTGTGTGTGTGAGAGAGAGAAAGAGATAGAGACAGAGAGAACAAAGTTAAATGATAAAAGCGATCTAAGATGATACAATTAAATAATGTAAGCGTTTTTATTTTTTTGTAACCGTATTAACGCAGCGGAAAAAGTGTGTGACTCGTTAAAAAATCAACTATCATGCCGGACAACGTATGCATTTTACGCAAAAGGATAAGACGATTGGAATGACCCTTCCTCCGATCTTCATTGTTAGTCCACAAACTTTTATGACAGACAGAGGACAGGCTAAAAAAGCACGCGCGCGCGCGAGAATAACCGCCTTTTTATATTTTCATTTTTCTTTTCAGTTTCGTCTCAATTCAAGAAAAATTTAATAAATCCAATATAAGACGGAATTGCGAGAGCAAGTTAAGAAAAGTCTGCAAAGTATGTGGGGACTCCTAGATAAATAATTAGGTACGGTAGATTGAAGTAGCCTTTTTGATAGGTGAGCAGCCATGGCCATGGGGAAGGCCAGGGGGCTGCGTTACCGTGCCTTGTCGCCACGGGGCGTCGGTGGCACGCGTGACAACGCATCGGTTGGGTATCTGGACTGAACTTCTTTCTACCTGTTTCATCTCCATCCACCGTGCGGCCTCCTGAGTCGCGTTAAACTCGACGAATGCAAAACCTCGCGAAGCACCTATACAGAGCAAATACACACATATCCAAAGTTAATCCACGTATTGCCTGGGTGTCTCTACTCTGAGAGGGCAGGCAATCACAGCACCAACCATTGACAGACTGAGTTTCGATACGAAGTGTATTTTTCTTCGCTTCGTTGCTTGCTTTCATTTCCATTTGCCTAAAGCTCAGCAGAACGAATTATCTACTCGGATCACAGACAATCCCTGTCGTATCTTTTTATATTTTTTTTTCTTATGCGCGAATCTCTTTTTCTTTTTTTTTACTTTAACGTAATACCTTCCCAGTTACCATTCCCTCGCCCTCCCCCCATTTTTGGTAGTAGAAATAGACAAAGAAGATAACAGTTTCCCACGAAAAGTTTTTTGGAAAAGAAAAAGTAGCGACCAATGTTGCAATACAATTGGAACACGTTCATTAAAAAAAAAAGAAAAGAAAAACAAACAAAAGGCCGTTTATGCAATATAGACAATGGAGTACAGCAATTTTTTTCAGACAGAGACAAGTCATAATTCAATGATGTACAAGCGAGTAGAGTTGGTTGGCAAATTTTGCAGTTCAACTATTTGAAATATAGGATTCAGAGTAACTACAGATATTTTGCGCCACCCTTGCAAGATGAATAATGAAGCTCTGATTTTCCTTAAAATATTCTTCCTGCATTTGATACTGACTTACCTTGCTCCGAGAAACGAATCATTTATATTCAATTGATAGTTGATTTATATCTTCAATAATTTTGGAGTATTCATGATCGGTATAAACATAATACTAACAGAGATCTTTGGTCCATTGAACAAAAAATTGTTTGAAACTATGTTAAACGCGTCTAATATAATCGGTCGAACAAGTATCAAGGAATTTCAAACAATTTTTTTTTTGTTTCAATGACCATTGAAAGTAATGCAGTGATTAACTTAAACTAGACAAAATCTAATGCACCCTGCCGAGATGAAAAGCAATTTGCTATTTTGCGTATTAGGTAGAGGGGATAGGGTTAATCGATCGAAAATAGAGATAATTACCTGTGTCCTTTTTACGAATCAGCCTGATGTCCTTTGGCATGAGACCACAGTTGAGGATGTCTTGCCGCACCTGTGATACACACATCATAATAATAACAGTGATGTATGCTCTCAAATCGCTGGCTCGCTAGTGGCCACGTATGTCGGGCCGCTAAGTTGACAACCTACGTCATTTTCAGTTATGTGTTGAGCAAGCCCACGAATCATTATGGTGTTGTTCGGAGATTGAGATTTGTAATGGATGCCTTCCATGGACGAGCCATAGGTGCGTCCATGGTCATGCTCAAAGTCCATACTTTCTCGACTATGATCGTCATCACGATCCCGATCTCTGTCATCCCGTTTTCCTCTACGATCCCTATCCCTATCTCTATCTCTGTCTCTCCTCGAGCGATCTCTGTCTCTGTCACGATCGCGATCCCGATCTCTGTCTCGCTCTACAGAGTCTCTGTCTCTTTGCCTTCCATAACGATCCTCTCTGTCTCTGTAACTACGGTCTCTATCGTCTCTGCTCCTGTCCCTTCTATCTCTCGAGCGATCTCTTTCACGATCTCTGTCTCGCCCACGATGATTCCTGTATTCTGGACTACGATGGTCTCTATCCCGATGATCATTGTCACGGTGTTCACCATAGTCTGGCGATCTACTGCTTCCATAATCATTGCGGTACTCGTAGTCAGAATTATGCCCTCTTCTTTCAGGCCCATAGCCTGGCTCCCATGGGTCAATATTGTTACTATACATGTTATCCATGCATTTAAATGATTCCTAAAAAAGACAAACTCTTAGCAACGTCTTTATTTTATTTATTGGTTTACATCGCATCGCCTGCTATCATTACCGACAGGACCTATAGTTTATTAAGGTGGACACCGAACCACAATCAGTTTTAAAGTATGCACAACGATCTACGACACGGATCATACTTTCATTCGCTATTACAGAAACTAGAGCATTCAGAATAGTCAATTAAATTACAACAGCTGGTCGGTAGACATTTGAAATTTAATTATAGGAGCGTGAAGAGGAAGTTATTAAATTAACACGATATTTCATAACGTAACGTATACTAGAGTAAAAAATTTTAGCAGAAAATTATAACAACGGGACAATAGATTGGTACCATTTTTATAAAATTTCTATATGTATGTATGTATGTATGTATGTATATATATATATATATATATATATATAAATATACATATAATAGATTCGGAGATAATTGTATAGAGTATAATTCAACGTACAAATTGCACAACTCGATCGATCCTTTTAAAATAATTAGGAAGCGCGTTGCCAATTAAAACGATGCGTTCTACATGAACGTTTGAATCGGACATGACAGATTTCAATGAAAATTCTACGGGACGTAATGTATGCTACGAATACGCGTGCCGTCGATAATATTAAGGCGAGGAATGTGAAATTGTATCGGGCAAATGCGAAGAAAAAAGAAAAAATATAAACAAAGCAATGCGAAATGAGCAAATAGAAAATTTCCGCACACGAAGAATGAAACATCGTGGCGTTGATTAAAAAGCATCGCTAGACGTGTTACAACCTGCCGTAATTTTCGCAAGAACACTTCGAATCTTTAAACAGATAAACGTTGCACCACGGTGGATCGCTTTTGCACAATTTTGACTTACTTTAATCGTTGTTCTTGCAGTCAGATAAGAAATCGCGTGATGTGCACAATGGCGTGGTTGCGCCTCTCGTTTCTCTCGTACAATATGGCGGCGTCTGTGGAAGACGAACCCATTACGTGGTCCGCGAACGTTTCGTCAGGAAATTATTTCGGAGATGGCGCTTCGACTAGTCTCCCTGTAAAATTCAACATACATATAAATCTGATTGGACTTTCTCTTAGCCTCGCTCTGCCAATGTAAAAATCCCATTTTTCATTCGTTTTCTTTTCTACGCGTACAGCTTTATTCGCTCAAAGCATTTTTATTCGTTATAAAATTATCGAAGAAATTGATATCGTTTCAGAATTATGAGAAGCTAGTCGGAAAATTCGAGACGCTCAAGTCATCGTTATCGTGGGAGTATTTATTTCGCAAGTTTTTAGGGCTGGTTGCAATGCTATTTCAAATAGTAAATAGTCTATTTTGTTTACTATCGTTCGTGCACTTTGGAAGATAATATATATTATTTGCTAAAAATATTTTTTTCCTCCATTATCCACCTTTGCAGCTTTATTTATTGTCTACTCTGTAAAATATTCCCATATGCAAGTGTGCGAAAAGGAAAGAATTTGAAAAAAGAAACGCGAGGTGGCGCCACCGCGACGAAAGGATCTCCCGCGTGGTGAGATTAGAATGGAAACTGTTTGAAAATGTTTGGCTAATTGGTGATCGCATTGTTCGTCGTTCGATATTTCATTAGAGTTTTGTCGCGAGGAAGAATATTACCCGGAGAAATAGCGTAAGAATCAGAAACAAAAGCATACCGATCACTTGTTACATCTACTATTTATGTGAGATTTCTCGATTCGAACTGTTATTCGAAATTTCGTCGTCGCGTTTATCAACCGTGCAGAAAAGGAACGCTGGCTTTTCAGAAGCTAGTTTTTCCATACACGAGATCGCACGGTGTCTAATTCTCGGAAGAGGACCTTCGTTTTGTTTCTGTTCGTCGGAAAGTGTCGAAAAAACCGGATGACCGCGGTGTCGTCAACAATGTGCCATTGTATACGGACACAGTTGTCTTTCAAGATTCTTGACGTTCGTACACTTGGAGAATACGCAAGATAATATATATTTCAGACAATTAGCCGATTGAAATTTGCAGTCAGAAAACTATGATAGACATTCTTAGTGCGGTACGAAATGTAAACACTTCGTACGTATAACCTCAAACCGTGTGTCGAGATTCTTACAAGTTAGTGTGCCGATACAATTACCGATCAGTCCTCGTATGTAATCCCGTGTACAAGAACGAAAGCTCTAATTATTCACGGAATTGTCTAGCTGAGAAAAAAATCTTCTTCGATGCAAAGATATGCATCACGTGGCTGTTGTTGGTAAGTACATACGAAACGAAGGATACACATTGTGCCTCTTTGATTTTCAATTTAATACAACCTGCAAATTTTTTAATGCAACAAATATAGTGAAACAGTACTATCGAATTATAACCAGAGTAACCAGATTGAATCACATTTTCCGTCGCAAACGATAGCTCTGTACTTTATTTCGAATAATCGTGAATACAGTTTAAAAACATTTGTCTAGAAGTTTGAATATTGTCGATTTATTCATTGTTCGAATATTTTTCGTCGTAAGTAGTTCTGCGCAAAAATTCGAACGATCGTTTCGAACGAAATCGATGGACCTCGAAACAAAGACGCATACAGTCGGTCACAAAAATCTCCGTGCAGCCGAGGTACGTCGAACATTAAAAAAAGATATTTGTTCAAATTGTTTTCTTCTTAACACGTTCGCAGTAGTTGTTTATAAATTTAATCTAATTACATTTGCTTACAGACGTGGACGAAAATCGTAATTACTAGACTGCGGATCTTTATGTAAAATAAAAATTGTCTGCATCGATTGCAAGAAATAGAAACGAAATCGAATGTTACTTCTTCCCTTAACGATTTTAATCGAGTAGAAATCATGTATTGCCATGTTCAATTTTTCTTAAATTTTACAACAATATTTAATTTCATCCACTCGATTTTCCTATAAATGCATAAAGATTCGGAATCCAGTAATTATTCGTCAGGTTCCAACTAATACATACAGAAATGAACATGAAACTTTTTTTCTCAGATTGTCAAACGCATGGAGATTTTCGCGACCGATTCAACATTGATCAGAATCCGTGCGTATCGGGTAACCGTCGGAAGGTATCGAAGAGATTTTCGCAACAGAAAAATCTGCGCGGTTAGCTGCAACTTTCTAGCTGCGTTTTCGCTGCATAACAAGTGTCTGCGAAAGGGGTTAAGCCCGGGCAACCGGGGTCGGTCCCCGCCCACCTAGGCGAATCGTGCATGCTCGTTGAAATTCGGGTCCGCTCGGCTGGCTGGCTAGGCTGCAGGGGCTGTCTGGTTGCTCGCATCAGCCCCGTATAAACCATATCCGAGCCCCCCTTTTACATCCCATAAAATTCACCCTCGGCGCAGCCAGGCTGAACTTCACACCCTATTTAGAGTCGAACTTTTGTAAACATTTTTTCTCTCGTTTCCCGCGATTGTTTACACACCCATCGGGAAGCGAGAGACACAATGTTGCCGACGCTAGTAATGGTATTGATTCGTAGGGGGATACCTGAGCGCAGAGTACGAAGAATCATCTTTTATTTGACTTCCTGCAATTTCTTTTTCACCAATTCGAATATATCGCTCGTTCAAGAGCGTTCACTATTTTTTCTGGCCACTGTCATCGGAGCTCTCTAATTGTTTACTTGGCCGAATCATAAATAATTTTCACGTCGTCGACGAAACAACGATAATTCTATTAGGTCGTTCGAAGAGTAATTTCGTTTGTCGTGTAGAAATGGCATTCCTTCGATTTGTTATTACCAGACTGCGGATCTTTAGGCAAAATAAAAATTGTCTGCGTCGATCGCAAAAAATAGAATCGAAAAATTAAACGTTACTTCTTCCCTTAACCGTACACTGTTTCATAGAAATGACAACACTGAATTTATTTAAATTTCTTGCAATTTTCACAACGATATGCGGTCGAATGAAGAAATTCGTTTGATAATTTCTATAATGGAAGTACCTTTGTAATTTCGATATTTAAAAAATAAAAAATGGTGACACCGGTCTTGCGACCAATCGTTGTACGGTTAGTGTTAATAATTTGAATAGATATGAGAAATCGTATTTTGATTAGTATATTCTCCATTATTCGGAATGGTTGCCGTTCATCCGGTGGCAAATATTTTTATACTCGCTGGTGAAGCGCGCGAAAGTTTCAACGTTTCTTTAATCGATCGTACAGTTTGGTTGTTTGCAAACCGTGTTCCTCATCTTTCTCTTTATTCTTTGATGTCGCTTTGGCCAAAGGTTACCGGTCGATCCGTAAAAATATAATTCCCGAGGCACGAAAACAATTTCTTTTGAACGTTGTTACACCGTGGGATAGGAGACGTTAATTCACCGGTTGCCTATTATTGGAAATATTTGTAACGAGAGGTGTAACGAGCGGGCGCATCTCTATTATCGGTGTTCAAGGTGTTATCTTCATAACATTATCATAACCTTTGTTATTGGTATCCCACGTGCACCGATGAACCGTGAAGGGTTAATCCAGGCGAACACATAAATTCGTTATTACCAGCGATTCGACCGATCGAAGCTCTGCGAACGAAACGAATGTTGACCCTCGAGAGGCCGCGGCCGGCGCTTTTCATAATTTCATGGCTAAATCCATTTCGACCCTTACATACCAATTCTCTTTTACACCGTCAGCATTTTCTGAACCTATTTCTTTCGATAACTTTGCCGCTGGCTCCATTCAAATCTTTACACGCCAATTTTTATTTACATCATCATTTCCTTTGCCCTCGGAGCCATTTTAACTTGAAAATTAAATATTTCTTTCGACCTAGAAAAATTCCATTCTACACGATTTCTTTTTCAACTTATGGATATGAAATTGATATCACCTCGTACAATACTTAAATGTTTCGTAATAGATTACATACCAACATATTTAACTTACTTATATATATTCACCCTTTGCACTCGGAGCTATTTAAACTTGAAAGTGAAATATTTCTTTCGACCTAGAAAAATTCCATTCTACACGATTCCTTTTTCATCTTATGGATAAGAAATTGATATCACCTCGTACAATACTTAAATGTTTCGTAATGGATTACATACCAACATATTTAACTTACTTATATTTCATTTACATCATTCACCCTTTGCCCTCGCAGCTATTTTAACTTGAAAGTGAAATATTTCTTTCGACCTAGAAAAATTCCATTCTACACGATTCCTTTTTCATCTTATGGATATGAAATTGATATCACCTCGTACAATACTTAAATGTTTCGTAATGGATTACATACCAACATATTTAACTTATATTTCATTTACATCATTCACCCTTTGCCCTCGCTGCTATTTTAACTTGAAAATAAAATATTTCTTTCTTTTTCATCTTATGGATATGAAATTGGTATAACGCTTAACCCTCGTACGTTCCTCAGGGTGAAAATTCACCCATTTGCTATAGGATCTTTTACGTAACTATTTCTGAGGAGCGTACGAGGGTTAAACGTTTAGTTATTGATTAGATACCAACATATTTAATAATCCAAACAACTCCGAAGTGACTCCAAGTAACTCCGAGTCGCCACTCGAGCGTTAAGGGTTAATATTTCTTGAACCTCTTCCTGCGAAGGTCGCCAACCTTATAAAACCGACGACTAGAAAATTCAAGATTAGGCGACGCGACTGCAACTCCCAGTCGAAATGGGCCTCTAGCATAGTATTCGACTATCACAAACCTGCACGAGTGAATTAGGTTACGAAGCGTTAAGGCGATTATCCGGGAAAATGAAGAATAACCGCGCTGGGCCGAGAGCTGGACAAATATTCGTGTGCTCGGTAGGCACACGGTCAAACGAATTTCCAGTGGCCATTAGGGTGATGGTTCGGGCGCTTTAGTTTAAAGGAGGGTACGCTTCTCAATTCGGCCGCCGGTAAGTGTTTATCAGAGACGCGATAACGCCCTGGCCCGATAAGAGATCAGGAACCGGCAAAGGGTTGCCGTTGCACGGGAGGCTCGGGGTGGGAGGATTGTCCTGAGCCCGGCGCACGAATTCAGGGTGACTCTGTTGCTGGTGGCGCGGGCGGCGGGTGGCTGGTTGCAGCCCCCGTGCGTGTTTACCCGCCGCTCTGTGGAGGTCGCTCGGTAGCTCTACCTGGGGACGGGTTCGCGGGTGAAAGAGCACGACGGTACAGGAGGAAAGAGGAACGTTGCGGGGCTGGAGTGGCAAAGAGGCCGCCAAGAGAAGGGAAAACGAGCTGCCGAGCGTGGAGAGACGAGAGACGAATAAAGAGCGAAAGAGAGAAAGAAAGAGAGACACACACAGAGAGAGAGAGAGAGAGAGAGAGAGAGAAGGGCTCCAAAATGACTGAGGAAAGAATAACAGAAAATCGGTGGAGGATCGAAAGAGGATTAGAGAATGCACTGGCAGGGGTAGGTAGCGAATCGGAGACAGAGCGAAAGCAAGGGGAAAGCGAGATGGATAAACAGGAAGATAAGGGATTCGAAATAACAAGAGAGACCGGGGAATGAGCGACACAACAGAGAGAAGGATGGCAAGCGTAAAGAGAAGGAGGGGTAGAGGGAGAGAGGGGGATGTATGAGCGAGGAGGGGCTGACCGTTCGAAGGGGTTGCAGGAAAAAGAGAAAGAGAAAGAGAAAGAGACACACGCACGCACACTGCGCGCGGACGTTGAAATAATAAAAGGAAAGAGACCGTGGCACCGAGTGAGAATCGGATCGAACGGGGAAAAGAGAAAGAGACGAAAACCGCGGGGAATGGGCGAGGGGCGTCGCGGGGAAAGGGTCGTCGAGCATTTGTGCGCAACCGGTACGACGCAGACGGCTCGACTATATACTTGGTTCAACGACCACCGCCCTAGTCTCGTCCAACCCCGAAGTACCGGGCGGCTCGGTGGTCGCGCGCGCGGTTGGGGGTGGGAGGAGAGAGAGAGGGAGAGCGAGCTAGGGGGATGAAAGGGAAGCGGCGGGTGGAGTTGCGGGGATGATTTGCCAGGGTTGCGAAGAGGGATTGCGCGCGGGGGTAGCACGGTAGAGAGAGGAGGGTAAGGGAGAGAGGGTACCGAGGCGGGTCGGTGTCGAGCGGAACGAGCCACGGGCCAGTTCCGTCTCGAGTCCAGGAGTAGAAGAGCTACTGGCCGCTTGTCTGCTCCCTTCTTTCGCTATAGTTTCATTTCTTTCCGTTTTAGTTAATTCTTCAGTTCCGATTGATTGACATATTGTACACCAAAGAGGAGACATTTAAATATATATATGTATGTATGTATACACATATAGATATATATATGTACATATATATACATATATAAATATAGTATTCAGATACATCTCTATCATTGAAGCATAGTATAAAAGAAATCGCGCGCGCGCGCGAGTACGCATCACACACCCAGCCGGTCTTATACGTGCAACCGTGTAGAGGTGCATCACGTTGCTGCTTCATTCAGACACAGATCTACAATACATACAGACGTACACGTATCGGCGAGTACAGAAACAACAGTCTCACGTCCACGTATACACAGAGCAATACATACAAACGTACACATACATACGTACATACATATATATATATATATTTATTGTATATATACATATATTATATGTACATCGATACGTTGAAGCGCGAGCGCGGACGTATTTTTTCGATTTTGATAGATAATTCGAGATAGCCGCGCGCCGAACTATAGCACACGCGAGACAACGTGCGTGCAACGCGATCAACACATCCGTCGTTTCGTTCTGGTGATTACTGTCGACGACGACAAGTATCGGCGTACCCGGTCCCGATGCGTGGACACACCCGCCGCCATCCAGCGTATCTGTAGATCAGTACCCGGCCGGCCAGGTGTGCAAATCCGCGTAGTACCTGCGTTCTCTGTCCATCCGATGCGCGTGCAACAAGCCCGCAGCTCCATTCACTTTTAGGAAACGTAATTCTCGCATTCAGGTACGTGCTGCACCATCTCTCTTCTCTCTTGCCTGTACCAAACGTTTAATCCAACTCTGTCCTCGCCATAAGGGACGGTAGCCAAATTTGAACCTGCGCCCTCGTCGAATACACCGCGTAGAAAGACAAACGTTTACGGTATTATCATGCTTTTGGGATCGATCGGAGAAGAAAAATATGTACAAGTGTTGTTAGTGGTGCCAATTGTGAGCTATGTTATCAACTTTGGCATTCGGCTACCCTCTCTCATGAATCGAGAGCAACTTTCCAGAAAATCTGATACGGTTGTTCTAGTGTCAACATGTTCGCATTTTCGAGCTAGCAGAATAATACAGAAGTTCGCTCGATAGAAGATCGTTTATTATTGCTTTTGAAAGAGCCATTGTATGTTTACGCGGTCAAGCTTTTATATGTTGCTGCACCTTTCAAGAAAGAGAAATCGTGGATTACGTGTTGGTACAGTTTGAAATCACCCTCGGACGAGATCATCGATCTTCCTTCTGTCATCCTTCATCCCTGTAAGATCGAGAAATAAGGAAAGATCCATTAACCACGGCAGTTCAGATTATTTTAGTGTTTCCTACAGAAAATATTGTCTTGTCGTTTCTTTCTTCTCCTTAGAAATTTTTAAAGAAATTGTGACTCACATCTCACGAGCATAAGGATTTCAGCTTCCATTGTAGCGATCGGCCGGTCTACGAGAATGAATTTTGTGCTCCGACTCCTTGAAGATCGATGCAAATCTGTTGGTTCTCGTTCGAGGGTCTCGGTGTTGTGATTGCTAAAAATGATTGTGCATGTGTCTTATATTCTGTGCTTTAATTCTGTCTACAGTGGTAGTACTAACAAGTCGCCGTTTATTCTTGCGCCGGCGTTTAACCGACAATTCATGTAGTTCTTTCGAAAGCAAGCATAGAAAGCAAGAAAAATTTGTTCCATCCAAATTAGCAGCGACATCTTTGGAACATAAAAAGTTGAGAAGGAACTACGAGTGCTCGCGCGACAGTTAATCGTTCTAGCAAGTTAAAAACAATATAAGAAAGAATTTCGACTAGAAGAAGTTTCTTCTTCGCACGTCTTTACGATCGCGCGAAAATTCGCTCCAACCATCTTTTCCCGAGGAAACATTAAATGGAGCGAAAGAGCAATGCTCGAGTCTCTCGTAATGATAACTTCTTCCAACGAGGCCTTGCATTATAGTTCGCGAGGAAAGTTCCGTCGTTTGTCGCCTCGGTCACGCGACCGCTCGCAAAAACAGTAAATTAATTACGTTTGCGGCAATACCTCTGCCCAGTTCAGCGTCAAATCGCGCGAGTTTCGATAGAAAACTGTTTCGGTTTTCTCTGTTTCTGTCCTCTAACCCTCTGCACTCGACTGCCTCTCGAAGAGAACATTCTAAATCTCGTTAGCAAATTCATATGTCCTTTTTACGAGATGTAAAATTCTTACGTTCCCGATCTTCATCAGTTTGGTCCGTATATCAACGCTTTATCTACCGGAAGCCTATTAATAATATTTTCAACAATCGTGCTGCGCCAAAAGGATTGAAATACACAATTCTTGCCACAATTTTTTCTTTCGTGCACTGCATTTTTATCCCTGCGTTAATAAAAAGGCAAAAGATGGCGGAAACGCGTACTTTGATTTTGCATATTCGATGCGATGACTAGACAGCGGATTTTATGCATTTACGACGAAAATGAGTAGGTGTAATTTAAAACAGTAAAAACTGTTGCGTTGTCTTCAATCCGTGCAACATGTTAAGGAAGAAAATGAATTTCTATTTCGCTCCAGTTTGTTGCAATTCAGCTGGAAAATCTTTATTTTCTACGAAGATCCGCTGTCCAGCGATGACAAAAAAATGCTTGTAAGGTTAGAAAGCATTACAAATGTCAGCTGTCAAGATATATCACGATTTTGCGATTTAACCCGCCGTTAGTTAGGTAGGGTCTCACAAAACCCAGAGATTTTAGATTGATTGTAACATTGTAAAACGCGTGACAGCGAGTCGTGTATTTAAAAGAGTGTATTGAAAATCCTGAGTGTATTTAAAAATCTAATTTCGTGAATCTGCGTTTTTGAATTTCGTGGATGACTAGACAGCGGATTTTATGCATTTACGACGAAAATGAGTAGGTGTAATTTAAAACAGTAAAAACTGTTGCGTTGTCTTCAATCCGTGCAACATGTTAAGGAAGAAAATGAATTTCTATTTCGCTCCAGTTTGTTGCAATTCAGCTGGAAAATCTTTATTTTCTACGAAGATCCGCTGTCCAGCGATGACAAAAAAATGCTTGTAAGGTTAGAAAGCATTACAAATGTCAGCTGTCAAGATATATCACGATTTTGCGATTTAACCCGCCGTTAGTTAGGTAGGGTCTCACAAAACCCAGAGATTTTAGATTGATTGTAACATTGTAAAACGCGTGACAGCGAGTCGTGTATTTAAAAGAGTGTATTGAAAATCCTGAGTGTATTTAAAAATCTAATTTCGTGAATCTGCGTTTTTGAATTTCGTGAATCTGCGATTATCGCATAATTTTGAAAAATCTACGGTATACGGCTAAACACTTTTCAATGGAACCTTCAATGGCAACAGCAATTTTCATTGTGAATTCACAAGTCACCCTCAACAACGTGATCTGATAGTTTCAGTTAAAATTGCAATGTAAAAGAAAATTGCTATGCTTTCGTTTGGTATAGTAGAATTATTGAAAATCCTATTAATAGGCTTCCGGTAGGTAAAGTGTTAAGCAATACCTAATCTTACATTCATGAAAAGGGTATTTATTTCTGGGATCTGTGAGACCCCACCTTACCGCTTTCGATACATTTTCCCACCTAACCAACGCCGGGTTAAGAATGCCATCTCTACACGAGAAACGAAATTGCTTTCCGAACGACCCAGTAATCTCGGTCGAATCTCGAGGACTACGTAGAAGGAACAATTTACCTGTCTATTGGAGGATGCGGGAGGAGCAGCGAGAACAGGGAGTCGCTATCTGTTTGTCTTAGCTGGTTTGCGAGGCACCTTTGCCCTGTTCTTGCTGGTAGCCAGCTCCAAACCGCCCCTCGTCAGCTGATTAAAATCGATAATGGTGAGCCTCGGCTCTACGGGATGTCTCGACAGAGGCTGTACCCCGACGAGCGGTGCCCCGGGGCTCCGGAACCTGTAGCTCCGGTTCCTGCACCCGCCGACGCCCGTTCCACTTCCACTTCCGGTCCCAAGCTGGCTCATCCGCGTGCCGCTCATCGATCGGTAACCGCCGCTCGCCGGCGGCACCGCTGCCTCCTCCTGGAAGTATCTGTCGATCGAACCCGTGAATTCCGGTTTCCTTCTCAAATTCCTCCTGTTCGACCATTTTACCCCTTCTACGCGACCTTCCCGCTACGTATTAACCCTTGAGCCGTACACACGCTTTCAAAAAAGGCCCTCCCAACACCAAATTCTACCAAGCATCATCGCCAACCGTCACCGGCTACAAAATCTGTCGGATACACGTTGTTCTATAAAAATGACAAGACTGAACTTACTTAGATTCTTCACAATATTTTGATTAATGCTACAGCAAAGTTTTTAGCGACGCCTTCGAGTCGCCATTCGAGTGCCAACGGTTGATAAAGCATCGAATTCATAGAAAATGTTGAGCGGAAGGTCTAATTGGAAATAAGCGTTCGCGTTTCGGGCGTAAAAAGATCGAGCCGGTTTTTCCATCGGGCAGAGTGTAATCCGAGCGGAACATTTTCCAGTTTTATTGATAGCGGGACTTGTGCCCATTGTCTCGTGGAAAGCTGCCTGGGAAATAGGCTAGGGGAAAGAGACAAGTACAGGCCAGACAATGAAACGCTCTAGGATCCTCTGGTAACATGTAACGAGGGTGCGTCGGCGTTTCTGTCCCTGGAATACGAAATGGGATAGGGAAATGTTCGGATCGTGCCGCACCACGCAGCGAAAGAGCCACAGTTCTCTCGTTAAATTTTGCCACGAATTCGCTGGCTATTCTCGCGGTGGAGATTACTTCGGTGATTTTCTAAGCTGACCGAAACGGTTTTAATTACTCGTGGATGCTGGCGAAGTGTACAGGAGCGGGTGTCCTGGAGGTCCTTGGCCGGGGCTCTCTGGGAACTCGATGTCTCGGTCTGGATTGTCGCGATTTCTTCATCGACGGTTGATCGGGAAGACCAGCTGGGATCAGGCCCATCAGTTTGTAGTATTCTAAGAACACGCGAGCCAGATTCCGACCTATTCTGTAATCTGCAATATGATTTTTTCTAGTTAAGACTCTGTATACTTTCCCTGGAGTTGAATTGCTCGTACGTTATTTTTCTTCGAAACGCTTCGAACAGCCTGACACGCATCGAAACGTATTTGAAGAGACAGTGTTAGCACCGTCGACGGGGTTGGATTTTCGAAATTGGTTTAGGACAGACTCCGGAAGACTGCCCTTTGGTAAACGGGATAAAAAGAGATGAGAACAAAAGGATACAGCCCTCCTCCGTGTACGGGAATATCCCGGACGCCGTCTTTCTATTGTATCCGTACATGGACACCTCGATGCTGTAGCAGTTGACGTGCTCCTTCAGAATTGAGCAGAGATAGCGCCTCGCGGTCCCGGACTTGTGAGAGTCCTGATTGTACATCGTGCACCCGATCTCGTAGTCTTCGGCGTGTTGCGCCAGCAACTTCGGTAGAACGATGTGCCTCTCGTACCTGAGAGGCTGGCAGCCGTCGGTTAGATAGCGTCGTTTGCAAATTGAAAATTAACGCTCGAACCGAGGAACAACTTAGCGAAAACTAGAGTGGATCTGTTCTAACAGCTTTCGAAGCGGCTGGGTATCCTGCTCTCGCAAATCTCGCTGTGTCCACATCGAAACATCATCGAGTAATTTTGTTGTCGCCTCTTGTCGGCTTATTCTTCTCTTATTCGGTAGAAAAAGGTAGTTCGATGGTGCTTCGGTGTGGACACAGCTTAACCCGAAATATTACGACGTTCATTTTTAGTCTGAATAGCGCAGGAACCAGGCCGCGATAGAAAGATGCTTGTTTGAACGATTATCGACTAGTCTTCGGAGTCGGAAGAACTGGTCTCAGTTACCTGTACACGTCGTCGTACGTGTTCCCATAGACGAACAGTCCGGTAGCGTTCGTGTGCGCGTGCAGATCCAATACACAGTCCAAAGGGGTGCGAGAGTTCTTGTCCAGGTTCTTCAGCATAGGTTTGATGGCCACCAGAGCAGGGTGTAGCCAGTCGGATATCTTGTTCCACGCTCGATTCAGGTCTGCGCCGAGAGCTGTGGATCTTCAAAACCGATCGATTCGTTTCGCACATCCCGAACGATTTGTTCCTTATTTATATCCATATTACGACGATGCGTTGGAACCTGGAGCACTCTGTACGGACTCGCTCACCTGTAATTACCGAGGTAAACTCCGTCGGGGTTCATCATCGGGACTATCTTGAATACGACGTAGTTCCTGAGGACCTGAGCGATGGGATGGCAGCTGACCAGGAAGTCCATCAGACCCTGGCAGACGAAAGATGAGGGCGATTCGCCCGGATGAACCCTCGCCAAGATCACCACTACCTTCCTCGAACGCTCCTGCGTGTCGTCCAGGTTCGACGCTATCGTGATCAGCTCGATCTTCCGCTTTTGTATGGACGTGGCCAGCGTCTCTCGCTTGGTGCACGCGATCCTCGAGCACAGGTTGTCCAGGTGCGCCAGGTAGCGGTTGTAGGAGTATGGATAGGTCAGCGCGAATTGGTAGATCTCCTCCTCGCGGTCGAACGAGAACGCAAAGCTGAGAACGTAGTGGTTCTGGTGCTGCGCCGACTTGTAGTAGAACACCTGGGCAGTGAGAAATTGGAAATACAATCTAGTATTCTGCGTCGACGAGAAGGTGGCAGAAATTTCGGGTAAACGGAAACAGAGGATCTCCGTGACCCTGCTCTTAAGGTGGTAGACTCGTTTCCAGAATTTCTGACTACTGAAAAACCCCATCTTTGCATTGTCGAGAAACAATGGCAATCCTGGAAACGAGTGTACCTACTTGATACTACAGTAAAGTCGCGATCTAGCTCCCATCGCCTGTTCCGAGCAGAGGGACAGCGCCGAAAGTACAAAGGATGCCGAACGTTGAAAAGGAGAGCATGCAAACACCGGACCGTTTGCTTCTCGGCTCCTCGCGGGGATGCCCTCCAGTGGAAGGGGTTGGCGAAGGGACAGTGATCGTGGAGATCCTCGGAGAGCTGGATCGCGAGTTTACTGTAACGTAGAAGGGATGTAAGGTTTTGAAAGGACAGTGGGAAGTCGTGGCCGCGTTGCTCTGTTCCAGTCACACCCGATAGGTTTGTTTGTTTCCTGCGGCGAACGACCCAGGATATTGCGAAATACTTGTAACGCGATGTAGGGGGGTATAAGGTGGCGTGGATATTTTCTCGTGGACGAGGAATACTCTATTATTGTTGATGTCTCGTAACGTGGTACTCGCAAGGAATGCGAAACAGAATGCACACAATTGAGTCGCAAGTATTCTCGCTATTCGTTGAGAAGATGTAGTAATCTGACGATGTAGGACTACTATCTGAGGTGTGTCGCATCGCGTGACGGTGACCTTCGCACCTCTTGCCCCTCTGTTGTCCCGCGTCACACATTATGAGACACTCACGATACATTCAGCGTTCAGCTATCACCTATACTGGCAACGTATTTCGCTTCTCCGGTCACAAACAAATCAGCGGACAACAAACCACGCCCTTTTTGGGCAACGGTTACATGTATCCGTCGCAAGCTTTGCGTTATTGGCTGCAGACTTGTAAAAGTGGGCACACTTTGTTGTGTAACGAGTAGTACAGGAAACAAATTTAAAAAGAAGCAGCAGAACCACCGCCGCAAGACTCGCTGAACAGCGATTCTGTAGTAAACCAAGTTTTGAACATTCTCATAAGTTCCCCGACAGCTTCTAATACTTTGTTTCCGCTGTACGCAACGTGCGACTCGTCAGAAGAAATGGAATACCATTTCGATGAAAGGAAATGTTGCAGACGAAAGGATGTATTATTGAATCGTCCGATAGTGGACGCTTTCGACGACTCCACCGATGCCAATGCTTGCGTCCAGTTTCGCTTAGGGCGGTTGTTTATCAATTCTTCTGAGCATTTGCATTTGATTGAACAGTCTCCAATTTAATTCACCAGGAGCTGAGCACATAGTTAGACTTTGCCTTTGAAATACTCGATCAAAGTGGATCCAAACATCGTCTTTTAAAGGTTGCCAGGGTTAATATCGCTGTATCGATGAATGTATTATCTGACGTGTTCCGCAAGGTTGTTCGAAGGTCGATATTTTTAGCTGATATCTGGACTAGCATTCTACCCAAAATTTTTCGTTGGCACGATTCGATAATTTACGGTTTGTAGCGACTAGACTGCGGATTTTAACATTGAAGTGCATTATCGTGACGCAAAATCCATGCATCGTGTTTCCAAAATTCCGTTAAAATTGCTTGGCACGAACCAAACGAGACGCCAACATCGTCGGCAACTTCTCTAATGGTAATTCGACGATTCCCCAACACTATTTTCTTCGCTTCTTCAACGTTTTCATCGGTTGTTGACGTGCTGGGGCGTCCAGGGCGAGCTTCGTCGTTAACATCTTCTCGGCCTTCTTGGAAGAGCTTGTACACTTATAAACATTTTTTTTACTCAGAGCACGCTCACCGTATGCCACTGTCAACGTTTCAAGTGTTTCGGAGCACTTGATTCCATCTTCTACACAAAATTTGATGCAAATTCTTCGATCGATTTTTTTCGACGGCAGAAAATCGCCGAACACGCAAAACACTTCTAACCGTTATGCTTCTCGCGAACAAACAAAAAATGCTATATAGCTGAAACTGTGAACATATGTTCGGGACGAGTGTACCAGCATAAGAAAAAAAAAGAAAACTAAAATCGACTGTAGGTATCCCGCGAAATTGAAAAAGTCACCTTACTTTTCGATCACGCCTCGTACAGCAATGACTTACTTGATCTCTGGGAATTCTCTGCCATTTGGACCTGGTGCTGCTCTTGACCAACGGCGTCATTCCGTTCCGAAACAGGTTCGCGCTTTTCGAGATGTTGACGATGTTGAAAACGACCCGTTGCTCCGCCTTCACGTTGTCCACGGTGAAATTGAACCACAGTCGCAGGCGAGGGTTGCAGGTGTCCGGTCTGATGAACAGATCGTACTCGAACTCGGAGATAAGGTCGACCCTGCCCAGGTTGCCGGTCTCGAAAGAGGCGTCGAAGCAGATGTGGCCCTTCTTCGCCTTCCCGCTGTGACCAGGAGGTCGCATGATCATCTTGTTCACATTGCCCAGACCTCCCTCGGCATCGCTATCCTCGCTGTCTGCAACACCAATTTTCCATCTGCAGCGCCCGAACTTCAAACCTTCGAATTCCTCACCGAATTCCCCTCGGACCTTCCCGAATTCCGTGGAAGCTTCCGAGGAGAACTCGAAGGTTTTCGACTCTTCAGCATCAGAGACCGTTTCTAGCTTCAACAGAACGGCGACGGACACTTCGATCATTAATCCTTGTCAGCAAACGATACTCTAAAAACTGATTTCACCGCTTACAGGACCGTTCAAACCCCGTTGCCGTATTTTAACGAGTCAGACTCGCGACGAAGATTATTCGAACGAAATCCAACAAATACGAATGTTCCTTTTTAGATGAAATCAAATTTGATAGACCGCGGTTTTTATGCATTTATGAGAAAAACAGGCAGTTGCAATTTAAAACGGTGGACGAATTAAACAAATTTAAGTGCATCGATTAGGAACATCGAGTTGCAGCTTATGACCATTAATGAAGAACGACAGAAATTATTAGGTTAGTCTAGCGATAAATATTTAAGCATTAAAAATAAACGTAGCCGCACGAAAAGTATACATTTTCTTTTCTCCTCTATGACATTTTCCGGGATAAAGACGATTCAATCACTGCGACTGTAAAGAAAATGTTACGGCGAAGGGTTCAAACGGAAACGGAGAATCGTTTAAAACCGAATCGCGCGAAGGCAAAGAAACGAGGATCGTTTAATCGTTTGAGTCTCAAGGGGTATTGAATGAAAAAACACTGTTAAAACATCCCGAACAGCGCGACCGCGCTTTCTCTAAACGAGTACGAAAGAACCGAAGCGGCGCGATGGCGCTTCTTTCATTTTATGACTGCACCGTCAGTTGTCCACAGCGCTCGAAATGTACAGTAAAGTCGCGTTTACCGTCCGCGATAGTGTACGCGATCACTGTCCAGTGCCTACCCCCTCCACTGTCACGCCGTCCTTCTCAACGTTCGGCTTTCTTTCGAACTTCCGGCGCGATCGGCGCGGTAGACACAGTCATAAAGATATAACATCGGTATGCCTTCGATATATATGCCTTGAATCGTTTTCTTCTTCGGAGCATTGTCACCACCTCCATTTTCCAGTATCAGGACGTAGTAAAATATGCTCGAACTGAGACTTCTTTTGATAACATCGGTATGCGATCACTGTCCGCGCAGAACACAGGCTGTCGGACAGTAAACGCGACTTCGCTGGCACTGGGATTTTTCGACACAAAATCCGAAGAGCGCGATCGCGCTGCTTGGGACTCGAACGGTTAAACGAAGAGACGAAGGTGTCTTGGACCGGCAAGGAGTCTCGACGATCGATTTTCGCGACGAATAGATCGGCGAGGAGGTTGGAGAATTAGCGAACCGGCTCTTTGATAGAGGCTGGTGTGCTCGAGAGGGTCGCGGCCCTCTCCGAGAGCCATCCTCCGAGGACAGTGTTCGCTGATCCACCGGGCAGAAGACGCGCGAATAGACTGACTCCGAATAGGCCTCGCCGAGAGCCTATCGCGGTGGGTGTGCACCGCTTCCACCTACGACCTACGCGGATAACTCTGAAACGACCGCTCGTGCCGTTGGATCAGCACGTTACGGCTAATTCTCGTGTCGGTTCTCGTGCGAGGAATCTCGGTGGCCGTGTTCGTGATTTCGCGCGGTTCTATCCAGTCAGGGAATCGGGTTGCCGGGCCGTGCCGGCTGATTCGCGTGGCTGCCACGCGTCAGAGATCTCTTCGTGGCCGCCTCGACAGCTCGTCCCGCGATCAAAACGGCCCCGAGAGTCGTTCCGTGGTCACGTCACATACTCGCGAGCCGATCGGAATCGAAATTAAACGGGTCCATAACGAGCGGGTGGCTCCACCCCCGTCGCGACGAGCCGCACAATGGGGAAACCGATGTAGTTTATGATCAAATCAAAGAACTTTCCATGGAAATTAGATAGACGGATGGTTTTTTAAAAATTATACTTGAAATATTCCTGAATATCATTTCTCCGTCGAAAGTTCTTCGGTTCTGACACGAATTTCATCGCTTCGCGAAACGCAAAATTCGCTTCTCTGCTAGTCGGACGGTATCGTTATAAAAAATAAATATTGATCGTATCAATCGCGAGAAAACGAAGTTTCATCGATATTGATTTCTCCTCTTAATCGTTTTAATAGGTCGTGAATAACGCACCGGTAATATTAAATTCGTTCGATGTTTCTACTGTTTTGTGTTCCGCCTACTCATTTTTCTGATAAATGTCAGTTCTTGACACTTAACGCCAGGTATATACTACAAATACTAATCCGTAGCACTCGAGTGGTGACTCAGAGTCATCACGAAAAATTGCTGTACCATTCGCAATATTGTTTACATTATTAAATATGTCGGTATCCAATCAATTACTACACATTTCAGTATTGCATGAATTCATTTCGGTATTATATAAATCTCATGTCCACAGAAATGATTAAAATCGTACACAACGGAATCATTCTAGGTTGCAAGAAATGTTGAATTTTTTAGTTAAAAATCTCCGAGCGCAAAGGGCTTTAATTAAAAAAATAATGTAATACTGATATTAAAAATAGGTATCCTACGAAATCCTTATTGTCGTGCTATCGCGTACCGTTTCGAGCTACTTATTTACAGAAAAATATCGTCAAGACTTCGTAAAAGGGAAACGAACGTCAATGAATTCTTGGAAAACGTTTCGAGGATATTCTTGATTTATCGAAGGTTTCCAAGCCTGTCCCTTGCTCGGTGTATGTCGTTCGAACATAAGCCTACGAATAGCCCCGATTTCATCCTATTAGACGACATGAAAATTTTGGAATAAATTCGACCGGTTTTATGGAAATGGCTTACCGTGCTGATCCAGTCCTGATATCGTACGTATCTAGGTCTTCTTGCCTTTGTAATCTGCGCGCGATCACGTGGGAATAGGAGAACGTGCCGCGGCCGCCCGCTTTCGAAGCTGTTGCTTCTGGTCACGAAACCAACCGAATGTAAAAGTTCTCCGGCGAATGGTTTTCGGAAGTTTCTGTTGGCTCGGCGGTATAGTCGCGGGAATGTGTGTGCAGTGTTCGCCGCTAGTCGCTCTAGATCTCCGGAGAGACCGGAGGGACTCATGCACCCCCGTGAGATCGAAAGATACGGGACAATTGTACGTGTACAGCAACAGGTTATTGAACCTCGATTTAAGTACAGCATCGAATTAGCTGCCGTAAAATATGTGGGTCGAGTTAGAAGATCGAACACGAGCGACGAATTTGTTTCTAATCAATTATTTTTCGAAACTCACGGTGAGAAACTGCTTAGTTGGGAGGCAAGGTGTATGTAATATTTTTACCGCGTTCGCAACACTTTGAGAGAGGACGATCCATTTGATCGAAGCCTTCAAGCGGTATTAGAAGATTTGGAAAAGCTAAATCATTTGGGGTGGCTATCGTCGTAATTCGTCATCGTCGTTTCCTTCATTCTTCCGACTTTTCTGTCACTTTATGTTAATCGAAGTTCATCGGTTTCTTCTAGAAACTCTCTTAGACTCTTCGACCATCTTCTCAACCCTTTAGGACTGCTATCGAGGTCACCTAGATGCATCCGAAGCCCTTCGAAGTTTCTTCAAGGCCAGGCCTTTCTCTAGTAGTAGATCCTCGCGCAAGCTGTCGAGAAGTAGTAGCAGTAGCAGGTCTCTATTTCGAAAGGTTTCTTCCTCGGTTAGGTCCCTCGGGAGTTTTTCTACAAACCCTTTGAAGGTCTTCGAGGGTTCCCTTACCAAGGTTTTCTCCCGAAGAGCCTTGCGGAAGGCCCTTCGGAGGATGTGACCTTCCTCGTGATGCGTACTCGAGATCGTTAAAAAGCAAGGTCCCTTAGATGTATACGCTTCTTACGTTCAAGGTCTCAGGGCAGCCCTTTAAAATCCCTTGGGTATCTGAGTTTCTCACGGCCCTTAAAGGGCCTTCGAGGTCCATCGTCCTTATATTGCGGCTACAGAGGTGTCTCGTAAGGCTTATCAGGAAGATTCTACAAACCCTCGTTCGGCGTTCTAAAAAGTTCTCGAAGGGTTCCCTCCTTAAAGGACCTCTCGACTCTCATGGGACTTTCTAGAATGTCTTGTTCGCCGACTGTATTCGTATTGGAATTGTAGAATAACGACACTTTCGGTCTAAGGTGCGGTACACGATTATTTATTTCGCGTGTCTCTCGACCGATTCCGTTGGCTCCGTACACAAACCCGGGCGCTTGCGCTTGCGTGTGTATTAGGAATACCTTGTTCTATACCGTGTGAACATATTATCCATATAGCCGTTAGCTTAGTCAGGATATCGCAGGACTTTTAAACAATTCCCGCAGCTGTACTATTTTACTTTTATAGTCTTCGAGATTGACGACACGTCAGCATTGTGCCATGAACCTATCGTCCGACTAAATCCAGACAGCACGGCAGCTATTTCCATCGGCCGCATGTGTCATATTGTCGTAAATGACGCAGTCCGATAGCTGGAAGCTATACATTTATTGTCAACGAAGGAGCGAACTAAGAAAGTGCAGTAGTTTAAGCTTTGAACTGCCCCGCGCTTATACCAGTTCCCAGTGAAGATTGCATAGTTCCATTATCAATGATTCACCGCGGTGGAGGGTAAAACCAGCTCCGTGAACTTTGCGGCTATAGTCAATGTTAGTGACCGACAGTGACTCGTTTCTCCTTCAAAAGTGGGGGAGAACACCTGATCCACAATCCATAAAAGTTCCCTTGAAAGGGGGATAATCAAAAATATTTACAACTTTGAAAATTTTCTAGGGTTACCTGCTTCGAAAGTGCTCTATCAGATTTTTGATTTTCCAATCGAGATTGGAAAGAAATTTCTTTCTTTCGGACAGAATTCAGAAAGAATGTGTCTTTACAGTAAAGTAATGTAAGGTATTTAGTAAGTTTCTAGTGTTCCGCGAACGTTAGCGTTAAGAATTAACCCTTTCGGTACTACCGCCGCCTATTGGCGGCATCCACCAAACATTCTCTGGGTCCTACCGCCGCCAATTGGCGGCATTCAAGTATCAGTGCGAACAATGTAATGTCGGCGTTTCCCCTTGTTTCGAAAACTATTACACCAAGTTACGCTATTAGTTTTGTCGTTGATTATATTACACTATTAGTTTCATTACTTATTATGTTACACTATTAGTTTTGTTATTTATTTTAATTTTGTGATATTGGAACATATTATTTATATCGATGCCATTTACTTTAATTGATGTACTGTGAAGAAATAGATATGATTTTAAAACGTTAAGCGCCATGCCTGTTTCGTCTGTCTTTCCGTCTGATCCGCGAGATAAGATTCCGTCGAAATCGGTTTTCGGCCGATGATTGGTTTAGGTTACGACGAAGCGGTATAAACATTTTAGAAATGTTTTTTAAACACGTTAAATTCCGCGGCAGTCACCGATGACTGTCGCTCGAGATTTCTATGAATGCCGCAAAACATGTTTTCGCGGCTTACGCTGTCGTACAGTGCAACCAGTCTCGCGGAAACCTTCCCCGTCCCACGAATGTATAACCGCGGCCAGGTCCTCCGTACCGAAAGGGTTAAGGACTGCGTCTCCTAGACAGACGACACTCGCGCGTGACTGCACACAATCACCACAATACACTCACACACCGCTAGACCACGTATACGTACGCGAGGATTGCAAGGGTCCGGGATTCCACTTCTGATTTCTCAATAATGCAAAGACGGGGTTTCTTATTAGTCAAAATCGGTAGATAAAAGATCAATCTAGGGGGCTATTTGCCTCAAAAGTCTTACTTTTACGTTTACGACGCGTAATTCTCATTATTCGGTAGCATATCGACAGCCACGATAGGCGGCAGCACCGTCGCCTCTCTATTGCTACTCGCGGCTCCGCGACATGCTGCAGAATAATGAGAATTACGCGTCGTAAACGTAAAAGTAAGACTTTTGAAGCAAATAGCCCCCTAGATTGATCTTTTATCTACCGATTTTGACTAATAAGGAACCCCGTCTTTGCATTATTAAGATATCAGGAGTGGAATCCCCGGACCCTTGCAATCTTTGCGTACGTATACGTGGTCTAGCGGTGTGTGAGTGTACTGTGGTGACTGTGTGCAGTCACGCGCGAGTGTCATCTGTCTAGGAGACGCAGTCCTTAATGCGAGAATCGAATCCGTCAATTTGTAGAAGGCAACGCGGACCGCTTCCGGCGATGTTAGTGTTACAGTTTCGAATTGTTTTCCTTTATTTCGAAGTTGACAGTGCCCGCCCGGAGGGTGCTCGGTGTGTAAGTGACCAAATTTTCGACGCTTATTACCCTCGTTTCACGGGCGAAAGGGCACGAGTGACTTTCACAGTGGCAACTCCTTGCCCGGAACGGGACAAGAACCACTCTCATCCCTTTGAGGGGTGAGTATTTTCGCGATTCCAGCCGGGGAAAAAAATGTGTCGTTTCGTTGCGATTACGTTCGGGTGTCCGGGGGTGGCTCGGAAAGAACGGAGAAAGATTCTCGGAAAATTAGAGGGAAGAAAGGTTTGAGGACGCTCCGGAGCGGACGGTTGGGAAGAGCAATTAAAAGCGAGACAAAGAGGCCGGCCAGAAGAGTCCGAGAACAATCGGCGCGAGAGAGATCGCAGCCGGAGGGGAAGATGGAGGACAGGACGCACGATAATATGCGCGGCTAAACTCGCGCTAAATCCTTCACGGCTATTAGCATCCCCGTCCCGGGAGGAAACGGTAACTTCGGTATATTTCTCGAAGAAAATTCCCGTTCGCTTTGATCGAACTTAATACGAAACTCTTTGCGCGAGACTCCCCTCTGCGCTTCGAAAAGACCGGCACAGCCATATTAAAAAAGAAGCTGCCTCGATTCGCGCGCCCTTGCTCGCCTCGCGAAACTAATTGACATTTTCACGAGTAAACCCCCTCTTCAGAGAATTTCATATTTTCGTGATATCCTACTTGCCGAAGTTCTGCATAATTCTCCGCGTTGCTGTTGCACGTCGTAGTTTCAATGAAATCTCTCCGCAAGGAAGAACGACTTCAGCAATAAAATATCGGCGAGAATGTTCGTAAAATGATCTGGCGGAATGCCAGAACCGTTGTTCGGCGCAGGAAGTATCGAGGGGCCAAAACGACTGGAATTGATTCCGTATGTATAAATTACGAATATGAATTTATCGAGATTTCGATCGGCCATCGTCCACGCTCGCGTACGAATAAATCGCTGTATCGAATAAATTCCCGCGAGTTGTGCTCCCCGCGTTTTCGCGATTCAACGGGCAGAATCTGCGGAATTCGATTCGGTTAAAAAAAAAAAAAACAAAAAAAAACGTAGAAAAAAAATTCGAATAACGGACGAGTATCGTTCGGATCGCGGACGGGTTGGTCTGCGAGGTTGTCATGCGAGCCGCCGTTTCCCGAGTGTAACCGAATCCTGCGGGCGTGAAAATTGGACTAATAACGATCGGCGCGAGAGAACGTTGATCTCGGGCGGAAATTAGGTGTTCGTGGGTGGTTGCACGAGCGCGCGAGGTAACTCGGGAACGATTTCGAGGGGCGATTCGCAGGAATTCACGGCGATATGTCGTGCTAGCTGGAGCGGACTTCGGCGAGAACCACCTTGAAGCAAATGTCAGGGTGTGCGGGAGCGCGCGATATCTGGCTGCGCGTTGATCCTCGCGTGACTCGTCGATCGACTTGACGGATCACTGGAGATCCATCGGAAGCGACGTCGAGATACAATCGGATCGTTGTGTGCCTGTACGTTCGTGTCGGTGATCATGTCCGTGCCCGTATCCGAGCCCGCGTGTGTCTGTGGATGGTAAATTGCGCGCGAATACGCGGTGGTTACGTGTTAACCTGTTCGCGATCTAGTCACGAAAACCAGCCCCGGTTTCCAAAGCTTGTTACGAACTCTCGAAGACGGATCGGGCATGTACGTACCAGTCTCCTCGGCGTCAGACATATCGAGAGCGGGCCGGAGGACCGACTTGTCCCGAACTGGTCCACGCTAGAGCCACAACTTCGGGGACCAGCGGCGACACTGGCCGGGCCGGCACTTCCGCCCACCGGTTTCCTTGGCATTGTTGAATCGATAACGCCCGAGCACCTACGACCCCGCGACCGTTTCTTTTCTTTTCCACGATTTCAACTAACCCTGTCTCGTGCCCTCGACCGGGTTCGTTGCACCCTACGCTGCCCCTGGAGGGGGCATAGCGGGATCGATTTTCGATTTTCTCACTTTTACGCGTTTTCCAAATGTCCGCTTCCTCGTCGATTTTTCTGTGCTTGTCGTAAACGACGGGTAGTAAAGGAATTCAGGCGGTCCATGGAGATCGATTTTCTTACTTCTCCACGTTTTCGAAATCCTCGCTTTGTCATCTGTGATAACTCAAGAAAGATTTTTATGTACTTATCGTAAACAATAGTAATTAGTGAAAGAATTCAGGCGGTCCATGGAGATCGATTTTCTTACTTCTCCACGTTTTCGAAATCCCCGCTTCGCCGTCTGTGATAACTCAGGAAAGATTTTTATGTACTTATCGTAAACAATAGTAATTAGTAAAAGAATTCAGGCGGTCCATGGAGATCGATTTTCTTACTTCTCCACGTTTTCGAAATCCTCGCTTCGTCGTCTGTGATAACTCTAGAAAGATTTTTCTGTACTTATCGTAAACGACAGGCTGTAAAGGAATTCAGACGGTCCATGGAGATCGATTTTCGATTTTCTCACATTTCTGCGTTT